>JAPTYQ010000019.1:4071063-4082447 GCA_029814465.1 Ostorhinchus cyanosoma
TTTGGTGACCTTGACCTTTGACCTACATTCACCAAAATTTGATGGGATCTATTCTGGACCACCTCGCACCTTTCCTGGAAATTTCATGGAAATTGGTCCAGTAGTTTTTGTGTAAAGTTGCTGAAAAACAAACAAAACAAAACAAAACAAAACAAAAAACCGAACCAAAAACATTACCCTCGCCTCCTGTTTGGGGGGTGGGGAAATAAATATACTCAATCAGTAAGAGTAAAAATATAGATAAAATGTATAAATAGATGCTACAGGATTTCAAACCAATAAAAAGCAAAGCTGTTTTAAGATAGTTTCAAAGAAAATCAGAACCATAATCAGGTTTATGTGTCAATTCCATAATATACATTCAGCTAACATAGAGGGGAAATACTGTTCTCAAATTATCAGGTGCACATCACATTTTAAAACCCAATCCACATTTAAGAGCAGAAATAAATATTAAAAGCAATAATGATTTTGAGAACACACAAAAACAAAAATAAATAGATCTGACGTGTATATATCTATGTTTGCATATGCATTATGTATTAATAGGTAATCTTGGACGGTGATGATGTGGGAAGTAGCATTGAGAAAGAAAGAGTTTATTTTTATTTTGCAAAAGAAGGGGGGATCATTTTTAACTCAATCCATGAAGGAAGATTTTCTGAGCTTTTTGGCTATTAGTGGACAGGAATAAAGTGAAAAAAAAAGATGCAGTCTGAAATGTGACTAAAGCTGACAGAATTGTAGAAGAGTAGTGGTATAAAGTTATGCAAAATATAGATGATGAATATTGGTTTCATATTCAGCAGGAAGTACACGCTGTGACCTGCAGGGGGCGGAAGAGGTTCACTAGTCTCTACAAAAGTCCAGTCGTTCGATTAGAGCTGGGTTCATTTAAGCTATTTCAGGCGGGACTGTTCTAAAATGTGACTTATATCAATAGGGTCCCGCTGAGAAACCCCTTTTCAGCTGTTACGGTTTATATATCAATCGTTTATTTATCGCTTTGAAGTGAAGTTGTTCATCGGTGCCAACATCTCCGAGTGCAATTGAAGGCGTCATCCGTGGAATCCTAATTGGAGGCAGATTTTCGGAGCGAGGAGGGGCTTCTTCAACTTCTGCTTCCCGAGACAGTGGATTCATCTTCCTCCCAGATGGACGAGTGAGTAGCAACGGTTACAAACAGCTGGGTGAGAAGACGAAAACTGTTGTGGAAGATTTTGGAGTCGATAAAAACTTTTTTCTAAGAACTAAAACCATGTACGTGAGGTATTCGCGGTCATCACGTTAAGGTAGGAGAAACGAAAATACCTGAGAAGTTCTGCTATCAGACCCTGGCGTTTTCCCTAAATTACGTCATATTTCCAGTTGAAGTTAGCTTATTTTGCTGACTTTGTTTCCTACTCTACGTTAAACTTTGGTGTTATTATATCAACAGGCTGTAAAGTTTTCTCACCGTTTTCCTTCCAGTCAGTCAGAGCATGTGATGGCATGTTTCATGTTTAAAGTGACTCATTTCAAGCTTCTACTGCATTTCCCAAACATATACTGTCATGAGACTGAGCTGGAAACACTTGTGCAAAACTGTCTTTGCAGCATTAAAGACAAGAGTACATGGTTTTCTATTTTAGTGTATTCAAACACTAAGTCTAGTGTTAAATATCTGCAAGGAATCTTAATAGCTCTCCCTATTTGCACTGAGTTAAATGTATTCTGACTTAAATTTAGTAATACTTTTTTTTTTTTTTTTTTACATTTTTATTCTGATCCAGCTCTATTCTGCTTCAGTTAAGACAATAATTACAGAGATCTTTCTATTTAAGTGTCCTTTTTCCCATATAGGAGTAAGGGTTGAGTCTCTCATGATGGTTTTCTTATATGCTTTCTTCAAAAGGAAAGATGATTATCACTTTTGAGAGCATCACTTAATTGCCAAGGAAAAAGGTTGGGCGTTTTCATATTGAAGTAGTTATGGTTTCAAACACCACTTTGGGATTTTTATGACGACCAGATGCAACAACAGTTAGTCAGAGCAAAGAGCTGTTCCAACTTGAACTGCAAGGGCTGTTATAATTGTAATGTTTGAGACAAATAGTCTGTTTTTTTACCTCCTTTTCTGAGATTTATTATGTGCTAGAAGCTGTGACATAAACATCCAGAATTGATAGTAAAGAAGAAAAAGGTAGTAGGATATATAGTTTGCAGTAATTTGTTTTTATTTTGTATTTTTGCATTTTTACTGGTGATGAATTTGTCCATCAGTGTTTCTAAATTAACATAAGATTTCTGTAATAAGAGAATATAAAATTAAGCTAAAATATGTGAAAAAATTAAATATGAGATTGAATATTCTCAGGAAAAATCTGATACAGTACATTCAAAGATTTGTCTTTTTTTCCCTGAAGGCATAATGTTTCACTTCTTCAGCTGAGTTCTGAAACGTTACAGAAGAAAAAGAAACACTGGTTCCTGGTGTTAGTCTTTTCCAACCTCAGAAACAGCTGCTCCTTTTTTTTTTACCTCAAGAGTTTACAGAGTGATGCAATCTAGAAAAAAATATGCAAACACCAGCAAAGACTCTTAGTCAGTGTGAGATCAGTGGAGAATCGACTCATTCAAGCCATGAGTCGATGCATTAAAGTCCAGCTCAGTGCAACGGTATGTGCAGGAAAAACCAAAACACAGAACATAAAGTAGACACATGGTCGGCAGAGCTGAGGGTGTGGAGAGCGGATAAGATGTTGCCTCATCTGCTGAATATCTAGTTTCTGTTTTGGTGTGGTCATGGGACTTTAACTGTCTGATTCACCACTGTCTGGTTGGAAAGGTAAAAACGTAAATAGTTTGTGGTATTGTGGTTGATGTTGTGGTTTCTGAAGTGAACTGTGAATCACACATAGATAGTATATCCTACCATGGTGTATTTTAGTTTAAATTATTCAAATTTTTAGCAAGCCAGAGTACTGATTAATTACACAATGTTTATACCTATGCATTTTTGGCTGAACTTCACAGCTGTTTATTCTAACTAATCATAACTTTAGTTTTTTTTATATATATATTAGAAAGTAGAAATACTACAAGTAGTCCCTTTTTAAGACATATATTTTTCAATATGTAATGTCCTTATTAGAGGTAGTCTGATACATCGGCTGCCGAAATATATCGGGTTGATATATTGATTTTTTTCAGTATCTGCCTTAATTTTTCTTTGAAAGTGTTATAAGATATTTGATCAGGCACCTGTGTGGGCAGCACTTGAAGTTTAGTAAATGTGTATGTGTATTAATGATTTCATTTATAGCCTATAAATCTTAATTTTCTGAGTGTTTCAATTGTATGTTACGGTCAATGTGCTTTTTTTTTTTTTTTAAAGGCCTTAAATATCAGCCTCAAATATCAGCTGTTGATATTGGACATGGGCTGAACTTGTAAAAAGCCTTAGAAAAATCCATATCTATTGACCTCTAGTCCTGGTTAGTTCCATCAGCCTTATTTTAGAAAAAGAAACCATAATTTCTTTCCTTGATATGAGTGGTAATGTTTTTTTCTGTGATAAGACTGTATGAGTGGAATCATTTCTGAAGTGTGTTGTCTTCGTAAAGCTTTTAAAATAATTAATATTCTGTAGCTTTTTGCCGTTGGGGACGTACTCTGAGATGCTGTTGAAGATGTCAGACTGAAGAGATTATAAAACATGAAGCTTTAAAAAAAAAAGTAACTTTTATATTGCATTTTTGAGATTTAAATAGTAACGCTGTTACTATCGATGCTGTTTTTTTCTCAGATAAAGATTAGAACTGACATCCCTTCCAGATTTACAACCACCTCTTTAGCTTAGAGAAAATTCTTAAATTGCAAAGCATCGTAGACTAAATTACATTCTCACTTGCATCACCCAAGAAGTGAACTGATTGTTTACTTTTGCTAATGAATTAGATTTTGTGGCTGCGAACACATGATAGTGAGTGTCCATGAGTGTTTACGCTTGCTAAGCCTTCTCCGGTTTCAAGATAAGAGGTGGGACACAGATAGCATGACGGCTGAATTCCTTCATTGTTGAGTGGAATCCAGGCATGGCAGTTTTCAGTGTTTCCTGATGACTCTTAAGGATGTCAGCGTGGAGGCGTCTAGTCACTTCAGTCTTGTAAAATGCTCGTTTTCCATACAGTGCGGAAGTTGACAGTGGTTCTTTCTATTGGTTCACCGGTCTGACTGTTCTGTCATGTATGGGAAGGTTTTTCTGCAGTGTGTACGGGACTGGGAGCATTTAGTCCATGTTCGCCGCAGGTAGGATCCAAGTAATTAATGTATAGCGACTGTATATCAGAGGCATGATGATATTCTCTATGAAATAATATAAAGGTGATAGAAATTATATCATAAATGCTTTGTTATGATTCTTAAAATATCCGATTTTCAGGAATCTGATTGCTAGAATTTTTAAGATCAAGCTGATGATTAAATATTGACCTTTTGTTGCACTTTATTAATTAATTTTATTTGAATGTTATATTTGTGCTGCTCTTGGAATTTGGACTTGGAATTTCCAACAAATGCGGTTCATTTTTTATTTTTTTTTCATCATTTCAGAACAGATACAAACAGGGATATTTGGGCTGTGTGTCCATGTAAGTGTGATGATAAGTAACGGTGTTCTCAGTGTAAGCTCTTCAGTGGACGTAACGTGACACTTCATTGGCTACCTGACGAGTGATGCTGAGTAGGCTACAGGAGGCCTGAACCAGCCACTGCGTAAATATTTTATATCACAACCAAAACATTTGTGAGATTAAGCAGAACTTGATTTGCAGGTGGAGGTGTTAAAGATACATCGCATATTCACACCTTTTACGTGTGATGCACTATAAGAGCATTTCTGTTTTGGTTTTGTCATGTTTATACATTCAGGGGAGTCGTATAAATAGTGGTACGGAAATGATGTGGTTTTTTTTTTACGTTGTAGACTTGACTGCATGTATTAAAGTTATATGTGCAGTAAGGTAGAAAATTGAGGATCTGATACATTGTGATGCGTCGAGAATCCTTGTGCATGAAAATTAGGGCTGCAGAGGTGTATCAGAAAAAAGTAGACTCTTACAAAAAAAAACAACATAAAACCAAAATCGAAGATATGTTTAAAATCTGGTCATATGGAAGAGGATTAGGGCCACTGGAGAAAAAAAAAAGAAGGTCTAATATTTGTATTATTATTATTTTGAGAAAAAAAGGCAGAATTCTGACTTTAATCTCAGAATTTTGACTTTTTCACAGATGAGTAAAACATGGGTGAATGTAATGGTTTGAAACTTGTGTGCGGAAATTTGGAGAAAAAGCCACTGATATCTCTTTCCCTTCCTTTTGCTTAAATCTAATAGTGAAATGGCTTCTTCTGGAACCCCTCGGATGTGTAAAAAGTCACCTAAGTCTGCCATATGTCAGCCTGCTTACTCCTCCTGCATACCATAAAGCATAAGTGACACTCAATGAATGTCAGAAAACAAATAAAAATCAGAATTCTGAGCAAAAACTTAGAATTTTGACTTTTCTCTCCGAGTTAGAATTAAAAAAAAAAATATTGGAGCTAAAATGTCTCTTTTTATGACAGTATTTTTTGTATTATAGGAGCAAATTAGCATCCGAATAGGACTTATTTGCATGGTTGTTAAAAATAAAACAATAAAATAATGAAATGTATCGAGTTATAGTTCTTGTAATGTCATAATTAGGTGATATCTACACCACAGTTACTATACTGTGACATAAACTGTTAGTGTTCTATAAAATTAGGTACTCTGATTAATAGTGTTTTCATTTCACTTAGCTCTAATGTGAATCATTGACAGGTTGAATCACAGTTGAATAGTGAGTCCATTGGAGTTTCACGCCTCTAATTGCAGGTTAGTGTACGTTGTCATTTTGCAGTACAGATTGCTTCATCCTATTGTAATGTTAGGCATTACATACAAGCCTTGTCAAGTCGGTGTTCCATCGGCACACTTTCCCTTCAGTGAATTCCATTCTCTACGCTTTAGTGGCAGTTAACGGTCGAGCCTTCAGGTTAAACCAGGTATCAGTGTGTAAAGTCTAAAGTACCAACTGCTACCAGACAAGATCTCTGGGATAGAGTGTGTGCGTGTGCGTGTGTGTGTGTGTGTGTGTGTGAAAAATTTGGTTATCACTCTCAAACTATAACAAATTGCAGAAGACAAACACTGTCACTGCTGTACCCAGAGGTACAACTAGACAAAGCACAACGCTTAACATTTCATTGATTATATAATTATTGAGCAGGGTTTGGTCAACTGAGGCAGCAGCTTTAATGTCACATGACCTGCATTGAGCCACAGTATGGTTTATTCCCCTAGAGGGCACATTGTACCAGTACAGACTTATAGTTAATTCAGACAAGTGGATTTCCCTGGATAGACTATGGATAAGTTAGTAGAAGCTTTTTAATGTAAATTCTTCCTGGTTGTCCTTTTGTATTAGTTCATTATGCTATCAGTGTATAATTTGCTCTTAGAAATTATCAGTAATTATCCAAATCTAAGAATGACCTGTCTCATTAGTGCATATTCATATATTATCATGCATATAAATTATATTTTTCAGGGTTCAGTAATAGTCTACTTGCTCATCCAAGCTTTATGTAGCTGAATGTGTATATCAGGGAGTGTTGAGCAAATGGCTTTTAGAGTTCACAGGAGCCACTTAAAGTAGCTATAATTACCACTGAGGTCTGGCCTAATTGGAAGTGACACACCATCAGGTGGCTTAAAGATGCAGGTTACCAATGGCTAAGTGACAGAAATGCGGCTATCAGCTGAACATGACAGCCAAGCTCACGCCTTCCCTGTGTTCTTCCACTGTCTCTGCTTGGTAACGGCGTGGTGTTAATCTACGCTCATCTAAACAAAGGTCGCCGGTCCTGCACCCGACCCTGCAGGACACCGTGAACACAGAGGGGATTAAGCCTTTTGTTTTGCTGTTACCACAGGTTAAGGAAGCATGTTGAGGTAGCAGCAGGTCGAAAAGAAAGCTGCGTTTTCTTCTGATCGAGACGCTGGGGCTGGGGCTGGGGCTGGAGCTGGAGCTGCGTTATGTGTATGCACATGAAGGAACAGAAGGTAGAGGGTGTTGTGCTGATAGAGCTGGGTTTGCTCCAGAAAGTGATCGAGAAGCTTGAAATGTCCGTCGTATCAAACTGCCTGGAGTGCATCAGAATGGGGAGAGGCAACAGGTATGTGAGAGGCCTTTGTTGTGTTGCTTCACATCAGACGGAAAGAAAATAAATCAGTGCATCAGATAACAGCACTAAAAATAACTAAAATATCTATTTCCTTAAAGAGTAGCAGTTGTAGAAGATTTAGCTTGAACGCTCATCTGACTAGAGCTGTTATTTATCCACATAAAACTTATTATGTATTAATTTGGATGAAATAAGGCTGCCCAAAAAAACTCGCAGTAATAGAGGCTCGTTCTTTGATATTACCGGAACACTGTGTAGAGTTTTCCTGGTGTTCTTCCTTTGAAAGGATGAACCTCAACTCTCTCATCAGTTTCCTGAAGCAGTAGCTGAGCTTGTTAAAGGCAGCAGACAGGCTCAGAGGAAGTGCTGCCAGTGCTCGGGGCCTAAAATAGGGTTAAAAAGCCCCTTGTGTGGGTCACTTGGAGGTCAGTGCACATGTGGCCGTCTGTGAATAGGTTTTTCAATTGGCCGATTATGTAGAGAACAGGGTGGCCTGTGACTGATGTGTAATGCAGACATCATGTTTTTATTCACATCTGATAAATACAGCCCTTTAACAATGACAATAAAAGACATAAAACTGCTAAAGTTAAGGAGCTCAAAATCAAGATTAATACAGAACACGTTTATTTAACACTGTTCTGTTTGCATTGTCTGTTTATTTACTAGAGCTGCTCTGTCCTGTTTGCAGTCCATTGTAAACATAAAGCATCATCCACATTAGATGCGCTGACTAGACTGGCTGCGCTGGAGATGGATCTGCATTCATTGTTTGTTTACTTGCCTCAGGGAATAATCAGCGGCTGATGCTGACAAAAATAGTCTCCCGATACTGCTGATCTCAAAGAGGCATTGATTTTTCTATCATGAACCAGTAAAGTAAATGTTCCAGTTAAAATGCATGCTGGCAAATGCTTATTTTTTTTCTGTGTAGTCTGCGCTAAAAGGATAGGGTCAATTAAATTAAAAACAAAATTGCCCTTTTTTAATTTATGTGGATAAGAAATGAGAGCTCAGCATGCATATATAGAGAAGTGGAGTTTACTTTAAAGGAGTGATGTTATGCATTTTCAAACCTTTCCCTGTGGTCTACATAAACTGTAAATGCTACACTTGGGTCTGAAATCTTCATTAATTCAACTCCACAGATCCATCTTAAACCTTATTTCTGAGTAATGACACAAGACTGGTCCTTTTGAGCGCTGGCCCTTTAAATGCACATAACCCCGCCCCCTCCAGGTTGTTGACTGTGCTTCTCTGTCCCATTCAGCCACTTGTGTTCGTTAATACAACCAACAACTGAACATTTTAGGTAATCGGCTCGAAGTTTTGACATATTTTCAGTTTTTACTACAACCGCTGCGGCTGATAAAAAATTATGTCGTACTCGGAGAAATGTTCGCCGGAAGCCTTGCCCTTATATGTGCAAATATTGGGACGTAACTAGTTATAAAGCATAACAAATTAAAAAGGAATCGAAACGGGTTGTTAAACACCACTCGATTTGTGCCGGAGTGAATATAAAGATAGCTTTGCAGCAACTGGAGGGTTCAAATTCAAACTTAATGAACTGTTAAGGGTCCAAATACACAAATAAATGAACCAAAGAATAATAAAAAGTATGACCTGTTTTTAAACCTTCTGATTAATTCAATGCTGGTTGTACCTTTTCTAAGCCCAGTAAATATGGATTCAGTGCAGTCAACCCGTGCATGATTGGATTTGTTTTACAATCCAATGATGTAATGGATTTAATGTGTTTTTTTTTTTTTCCTTCATTACTGGATATTGAAGAGAACAGTCTGATTTTATTGGCAGGGTGTGGAGGGCATGAGATGTTCGCCTTCACCGCAGACACATCTGAGTTTACTTTGTGTTCATGGTTAAATGTAAGCTGCACATTTTCATTCCGGAGTAATTTTGGAGTTTTTAGGCCTCAGTGCTCGTGGCAGGAAATGCTGTGCCCTATATTTGGATGTGGATTTCTGCTCGCACTTCTCTTTGCGTGACTGTGTGTGTTTTTTATGTTTGTACCAGCTTGTAGTGAAAGTGAAAATCCACATATTAATACTTGAGATTAGCTCCATGTAATTCCGACGTTTTTATGGTGTTTCGCTTTCAGATAAATTTGCTCAGATGACAGCCTTGTGTCATGTGTTGCCATTTTATATGACAAAATTTGGACAGTTCTTAAAGTTTGACACTTGTGCGGGGAAAAAAAAAAAAAAAAAGCAAGCAACTCATCAATTTGTTGAGCCAGAGAAGCTTAATTTACCAAGCTTAATGTCATCTTGTATGGAATTTATGAAGCATGATGCCTAATATTTGCTCGTTTCTGCCTCATAAATGAGAGGATTTTGTGCTTCCTTTTCTATTTTTACACTTTTAAATTCTGTGTATTTTTATATATTTATGGTTTTACCTGTTAGTGAGGACAACCAAATAAGTTTAGTTCAGTTTATTTTTCGAATATGCAACAAAACAAACAAAATCATTCCACTTTAGTGCCTAGAAATAAAACAGATTTCAAGAAAACATGAAAACAAAATATACTGGGAGGAAGTTGAAGATGAATTTCTGACTAAAATTATAAACTTAATATGATTTCATTTGCTTTCTCAAACTTTACTGATTAAATATCAGTTTCCGCAGTTTGGGTTTTTCTATTTGTAGCTATTGAGAGCTCTCTGTAAATATAGCAAGTATCTGAATCTGACTTTGTAGAAGTGAACACTGGATGCTACAGTTCAGACAGTCAAGAACAGTGTCATTTAGAAGATCCACCCATCGCTTTTGTTTTCAAAGAAAGCTTTCAGAGAGCGACAATGGAGATCGTTTCAGACAGAACTGTGCCCGAGACACGAGGTCAACGGGAGTTCAGCAAAATCTGACAATGTCGGGAATATGAGCGGTTTTGGTTCTGGTTAAAGACGTTAACTGAACTCTCAGATCCTTTCTTTTGTTGAGTTCTAAGGCACCGTAGGCATTTATGGTAATTCTTTCACTAAGGTTATCTGGATATTTAAAGCTACAGTACCGTACAAAAAATAAATCACTTTCAGCTTTGTTGAAATGAACATATTCACAGAAAAAAAATATTAGACCATCAAAAGTCATCAAAAATAGTGGTTTTGCAATCAAGTACTAACTCCTGTGTGTATCATGTGACTAAAATGGACAAAAAAGAAAACATAGAATGAATAAAGGCACTGTTTTTGTCAGTACAATGCCATAGATATTGATGTAAGAACTGATGTGATTTTGGTTATTATTAAGAAAACATGGAAAATGGATAGATATCAGCTCTGAAATTAAACTCTTATGAGCTATTTTTATTGTTATCATTATATTTCTCCAAACAAATGTACCTTAAGTTGTACCAGGCATTAAAATTAACATGAAATTGAAGGAAAAAAGGGGTGGTCTAATAATTTTTTCCACAACTGTATTTATTTGTCATTCTCTTTTCCTCAAATAACAACAAAATACATGAAATATGTCCACAGCCTTAAAAGACAGAAAAACTGAAGTAAATGGGTTGTAAAGGTTAAAGTCCCTATTTAGTGTGACCTCTGACCCCATGATAAGAAGAAGCACAAACAATTAGAAACAACTGACATGTGTTGAAAGAAGCCTGGTGTTAAACATCAGAAAATGAATGCAATAAATCTCATATTGTCTGAACCAAAAGGGTTAAAGACATGTTAAGTGCTAATGGATGCCAGTAAATACTACCACTTTCGTTTATAGAAGCAGTTTTTTTTTCCCCTTAAAGTTTTGTTTTGACTGTTGTACATACTTCCCATATATCCAGATTTGATTGTAATACAGAAACTGAGAAATGCATACATACAATCAATTTGACTAAACTATCAAAAACTCAGGACTTTTGGACAGAACTGTATTTTTAAACTAATCTTCAAACAGTTCAATGTAAAAACTTCAACAGCAATAAAACTTTGGAAGCAAAATTTCTATTATGATCACTTTCAGGACTCACTGTCTTTTGGAACATTTTCAATTTGACTCAAAGGAGTGATATTTTGCTTTTTTTTATGGAATTATGCATTTTAAAACATTTCCCTGTGGTCTACATTAACTGTAAATGCTCTGCTTGGGTCTGAATTCTTCA
>JAPTYQ010000019.1:4098450-4119920 GCA_029814465.1 Ostorhinchus cyanosoma
AGTGATAATCTCCTTTACAGAGCCTGGTATCACAGCTGCCCTCTGACTGTACAAATTCAATACGTGACAAAACAATCGGCTTTACCTTGAGCCAAGCACACCCATGTGTTGATCATTTTTTTCCTCCATTCTTGAAAGGTGATTATTTACACGGGCAGAGTAATTATTTTACTACTTTTGAGAGTATTTTATACTAATTAAAACATTACCAAAATGTGCACATATAGATTTACACTATATGGACCTAATGTTTGCTGTTTTTACCTAATTTTACTCTTTGCTCATTTATAAGTGTTCTACATATAGATTTCTGAAATAATTTTAAGCCACAAATAATCTAGTTCCAACTGTCACAAAGAAAAAGCAGCCTTTGAATTATAGCAGTACAAATACTGATTTAGCATTTCTCCTGATAATTATTAGATGACATTTTTATTGTGGTAATGTTTCCATTCATTGGGAATTGGATGTCCATGCTGTAACTGTGACATGTCCAAGTATTTTTATCCACACAAAGTACAAAGCTGTAAACCACTGTACTGTAGATAATCATTTAATAACCCTGTGTAATCGTCTACCCTCTAGGGATCCAGGCTGAATGACCAGAGGTGTGCTGCTCCAGTTTCGACAACAAAGGGATCGACCATGCCAGATGAGGATTTTTTCAGTCTTATTATGCGTTCTCAATCCAACAGGATGGAAGAGCAACGGGTTCCACTGCCTCCTAACGCCACTCAGTCTAAACCAGACTGACTCTTTGAGCCATTCGTTACATTTCCAAGGATGTACGATAAAGTAGCCAAGTTTCCATTCATCTTCAGAACTCTTTTTGGGACTCATACAACCCTTTGGATTAAGCTGAAAGTACTCCAGGGACTCTGCTGTGAGGAATACAAGTAAAGTTTTACAAGGCTCATGTGAAAGACTGGTCTCTGATGCCAGGTAATCATGGGAAATTCAAGTTTTAAAAACCTATGAACTTGTTTTTAGTTAGTTTACAGCTTCTCTGGGGGTGGGGGGTGACACCCTCTTTCATACCGCGGTCCTGTCTGTTGACTTAAGAAGAGACCTCGACTAATTAGCAACAACTGCCTACTCTTACAAACCTCAGGTGTTTATATTGCACAAACTGTAAGGATATTCCATTCCAGTGTCACGAGCCAAACCAAAGACATTTCTGCTAAGTGACAACAGAAGCAAGAACAACCTGAACTTTGCAGATTCCTGTGATGAAGGTCTTGCATTGAGACATTCTGCAGTTAAGTGAACTGGAACGGTGCATGTCCTGCTAGAGGCAAGTTGCAAATTCCACAAAGTTTTTACAAAAGGTACATGTTGGTTGGAATTCATCTCAGAGATTCTTACTTCTTCCATTCAGGGTCAAATGATAAATCCTGTCTCTGGAAATTGTCTCTTTGAATAACACTGAACTTTTGTGGTTGTTGGAGTCATTATCTGCCTCTAACTATTGCTTTCAAAAGCATTTTAACATGGTTAGATGCAATGTTTTAATAGTGTTTGTAATTTTGCCTTGAACTTATGAAATGAATGGGATTTTTCTTCTTTATAACCAAATTTTAACTAGTGTAAAAAAGATGCTAATTTAGCTTTTATATCGTTTTACTTCTCCTGATTTTGGAGAAATAAAGCCTCCTTTTGTTTACCCTCCAGTATATTCATTTTAATTCTTTATACCACATCCTTTTACATACACACGAAACTTCACAATCTCTACATCAGTAAAACATTTTAAGGAAATCCAGTGTAAGGTTGTATCATGTCAGTGCATCATGTTGTGACCAGACTTCAGTGTTTTAAACTCATTTAAGTGCTCTATAGAATGACAAAAGGCCTTTTAAACACTAATTTTAACATCTGATATTACATTAAATAAATCAAATAGTTCAGTCTTCCTCCCACTACTGAATACAATATATAAAGTGCAAATTGTTTACAGGGTACAGCATAACAAGGGACCTCTATGCCTCTGAAGTCAGCATCTCTTGAGCTTTCTTGAACCTAAAAAGGAGAAAAATAACTAGATGTTACATCTGGTGACTACAAAGTAGGAAGTCTTTGAGACACTGACTATGTTTTTCCTCTCATTAGTCCTACATTGGTTTGCTTTTTCACAAGGGTGCCAATTATTAAGCATGGAACAGCAATTTCCTTTGAAATACCTGTTAATACAGCAGTTTAAAAAGCAGTTGTCCTCCTTGAGTCTGTACACCCCAGAGTTTGGTAGATCATTACACACAGACAGGAACCTTTGCAGCTCTGTTGTTGGGGTTCCACTCTGCTGCTGTTGCTAAATAAATAACACAAGTTTCAAATAAAGTGTAACTATTAAAATTAAGTAAGAACACAAAACACCATTTATCAGCTACATTAAAAACAGTGATAATGCACTTTTTTAAATGTCTAGAATGACTGATTATTACCTTGATGGTGTCGTAAGTATCTGTGATGATTGTGATGAAAAGGCTGAGGATCATGTAGATGAAGAGTGAGACAAAGGTGTAGAGGTAGACTCTGCTGAAAACCCACACCAGGCTGCTCTTCTGTTTCATGTTCTTAAAGGTGGGAAACATGTCATCTCCGTTGATCAGCGAGAACAGACACTCTGAAACTGTGTTCAATGTCCGAAACTGAAATGAATCCCCAAGAAAAGAAATTAAAGTCAAGACATGTCTGGGAAAAAACAGTTTCAGTCACATTAAATCCAGCAGATGTTTCTTTGTAAAATATTTACTGTAAAAATACATTTACCTTTTCATGATAGGGACCAAGAACAATCCATCCACAAAAGCAATAACTCAGGTAGATGATTCCAGCACAGCAGATGAATCTGATAACATTTGGGAAGGCCGCCCTGAGTGTCAGGATGAGAATCTGAAAAAGGTGAAAGCAACGCATGATCAATCTGGAGAAAAAAAAAATCATTGAAGATCGTGTGGGAACATCACACAGATGATATGGTTTCTCTGAAAATACGGGGTTTAATAGCTCATATTTACTTGTAATTAGGCATGATCACCAGAATAGCCCTGTAAGAACCTTCCAAATTAAACTTTGAATAAGAACATGGTCCCAGGTACATTTTTCCACTGCCTCATTGACCATGAGTGTAGGGAATAGATTTAGGCTCATAATCTGTATTTTCATTTATATTGTACTGATTTGCCTCCTGGTCAGGTCTCCCTCAAAAAAGTGATTTTTTTTTTTTCTCAAAGGACTTCCTGGTTAAATACAGGTTAAATTATAAATTGTGCCCCTTTGAGAGGTGAGGTTAGGTTCAAGGACTGAAAATGAAAACTTCTAGTGCATTGTAGATGATTACACTAGTGCTCAGCAGTAAAGCAAAGACAGTTAAATGACTGAACTACATGTGACAATGTGATGAAATTCTTGGAGCGTAATTTGTCTTACATTATACTTCTTAAAATAGCCCATGTAGCGGATGACACCAATCCAGACAAACATGGTTCCCGTTCCGAGAAAAATGCTGCAGACGTCATAGCTTGTGAGGACCTAGAGGAAACGGTGCATAATTTAAAACAGAATACTAACATGCACACGGTAGACAGACCTGCATTAACCTCAGTCATAAGATACCTGTTACCTTAGTCTGGATGTCTATCTTCAGAATGGAGCCAATGATGGTCAATGTATCACTGACAATGATGAGGATGTACCACCCATTCACAAACTCCAACTTATCTGACCACGGGACGTCCTTTCCGGTGTATGTCCTGCAGTATAGTGTATATTCCTGTGAAGAAAAAACAAACACTGCATAGTAGTATCTGAAAGAAAAAGTTGTCAGTATCAGTTTTAGGGAGGTAAATGAATAAATGAAAAGGTGCTGTGTTTAAGGAGGATCTTATTTCAGAAATGGAATAGAATTCTCAGTAGGCTTTTAGTGTACCATCACTTCAAAATATGAACTGTTGCCTTTTTGTTGTCTTATAATGAGCAGTATAGCACACTATTTTGATACCAAACAGTAGCACCTAACACACTTCCTCTGCTCCCTTTCTCCGTATTCCAGATTGCATCCAGTTTTAGGCTTTTACCTTCACTTACTATGTGTGAGTGTGAACAGGATTGAATAACCTAAGTACAAGGCCAACTATTTACTCTAATGAGGGGCTTGAAAGTTCTTTTAATAGCGGTCTTGTTCACCTGCTGCTGAACCACTGCTCCTGTCTGAAGTTCTGGTGTATATGCTTTGTTCAGTGGTGGACCAGTAGTTTTCTTATTTTGTGGCTTTGTTTCTGTCACAGACTAATTTGGTATTTTAAGGACAATTCAATTCGCTTTACTTATATAGTGCCCCTTAAATGTATCTCAAGGCATTTCATATATTCAGCTCAGGGCCTTAAAAAGATCATACAAAGAGGAAACTCAACAAATCCTCCAGCACTAAGTTCAAGACGACAGTGAGGGGGAAAACCCTCCGATAGAACTGGGTTCTGGGTAGGCAGACTTGTGCCTCCACTGGCTGGGGTTAGTAGACAGAGATAGAGAACAAGAAACAACATAGACACAGGTAAACACTGGGCAGGTTGAAGTCCAGAACCAAACATCAGGAATTAACACAAGTAGAGAAAGAGAGAAAAGTATAAACTACAAGAAATAGAAGGTAAAGTTGGGCAGGCATAGGTGGTTTTCCCTCACTTGTTTCAGTTTTGCAGGCCTGTTATCTTTGTTTCTTTAATTGTTGGACTGGGTTGGGAATGTTTTGAGCTGTGAAGAAAACATTTAAATCTGTTGTGAAATGTATCTTAAGTGCTCTTAGTTTTCACTTCTTCCTACACTGAGGACTGTTATATCAACCATCAATACCATAAGGAGGCTAAGCTGAGGACAGTGCAGTCTGCAACTTCACCACTAGATGTCACTGAAGATCACACACCAAACATTTGGCTCAAGTCAACCATGTGTGCCAGTCCTTATTAGAATAAAACACATTTGCTTACATTCTGCAGGCGAATCCCTGTGAGCACAGAGCGCATACAGAGGGTGAAGGAGATGATGCATGTGATAATGATCAGGGAGTCAAACGTCAGTGTCAGGTGAATGTTTCTGGGAGCTGCAGGAAAAGACAAATCATAGTCCTATTATCTTAAGAGATGCACGTGCAAATCAGCAGTCTTCACTAATCCCTGTATCCAGAACAGTGTAAAAGTAACAGATGTGATCCCTCTGCATGAGCTCTTACCTGCTCCGATGACTTTCCAGTCTCTGCATTCATTGATGTCTACATCATTTTCCAGGTCAATTTTTATCCTTCCACTGTGAGCTTGATTGTTGAAAGTGATCTGTTCCCCAGATGTAAAAGATGAGGCAGGTGATTCCCAAAGCAATACTTGTTTAACTGAAAAGCTAAACATTTACATGTCAGACACTAAGGCTAACATTAACTGTGAAAATAGCTATGCAAAACATGTTTGACTGAAAGTTCACATTTCTGTTTTCAGTCACATTTTACTATAAATGTACGTTGTTTGTTCATGTTTTTTATGCTGAAAAAAAAAAACTTTGGCTGTTGAAACAACCCTGAAGTGATCCGATGTGGCACTGCTAGTAAAACAAACACTATTCTTTCTTATTTGTTGTCAAAAGAGAGGACAAGTCAAGTGACATACCATGACAGTGAAGTCATAACAATCTGGCAGCTCTCGATGTCTAACTGTCTGTAAATTTATGGCCTTAAGAACAAACCTGACGTCGACAGAAATCATCCTGGAACACAAAACAGAAACATGTATGCAGCAGTATTTACACAGTTTACAAGAGCCATAAAACCAAAAAATTACAAGTGGCCAAATTCACAAACCTTTTGAAATGCAGTTCAAAATCAGGAAGCGCTTCCCTCAGTGATGGATGATACATAGGATACACATCATGACAGTCTGTTGTGATAAAGAAAATTGACAGTACTTTTTTCAATATAAACTTGATTCAGCTTCATTTCATACAGACAACATTATTGCAAATTATATTATTAATTATTATATAAATAATATAAATAAACACCAGTTTCCACTTGGGCATCAATTTCAAAGGTCTCATTTCCAGGATAGATGGTACCGTTCCTGTAGTACGACTGACACACTGTCAGTGGAGTGTAGAAAGCACCCTCTTTGTTATATTCATGATTTCCCACTGTGATGTTGTGCAGATGTCCATACTGTAAATCGAAAGGCAAATTGTCAGTTATAACACAGCCGTGTTTGTTGATAATTTCAGAGTGCATTGAAGCAGTCATAAATGAAGAGTGAATGAGACAAAGTCCCTTCTAGACTAGAGGTGGGTTGTCACGAGAGCTTGTTAAAAGTAATGTACTACTATAATCATTAACAGTGACACAGAAGCAGAAAAAAAATCTGTTGTGCCACATGACCAAAATACAATCCAACAACTATTCTTTACAAAAAAATTAATAAAGTGAAGATGTGAAGTTATATAATGACGGGAGAAAATTTAGTATTTAATTATTGACATACCTGTTGAATGATATAATCAATGTGATCATAAACATCTGTCTGTCTGTAAACAGCATAGGTACCCATACTTCCATCCACATAATCTTTCAGGAAAAGGTGCTTAAATGTCATCAGATTTTCTTCCTTGAATGTGACAACCATCTGGTTGCTGAGACCAAAAGAGACCAACTAAAGTGGGACAAAGAATCATTCCAAATCAGGCCTGTAAGAAACAAACAGGTTTACATGTGTTCTGTCTGTGTATGAGATCCCTACCTGCATTGTAATAATTGCAATTTTGATAATCTGCAGGCAAAGTTTCCATGGTTTTCGACCACGAGCATGGTACTTTTCACAGGGGTTCATGAAGTAATATTTGATCTTTCTTCTGAGACAGTCCACATTATCCAGATCCTCCACAGACTGGTGGTGGTCGGCCCAGGGAGGGAGGCCATTTGTATCATAATCAGCATACAGGTCAGTAGAGTCCTCCATAACTACAAATCAATGAAATAAGAGATAAGGTTAGAAATGGAACAAATGGATCAGAATGGTAAGTTTAATAATGAGAAAAGAAAAGGGGAAAAAGAAATCACATTAGTTTTATTTACTTAATTTCAATCCTGAGGGCCCTGCAACTAACCGGTTCGTCAACAAATTAATAATTTCAGCATATTTTAAAACAGCAGCAAGACCACATGTTAGTTGCTAAATAGAAAACTTCACAAAATACCACTTTATATAGAAAAAGAAGATGTGAATATACCAACAGAGAGCTCAGAAATTCCTCATTTTGGACAGGGTTTGGTATAGGCTTCTAATGTAGTCAACATAATTGCCAAAGCATTAAATGCTCCCTGAGATGTTCTTGGTTATTCCCAGGCTTTAATGAGTGTTCACCAACAGTCTACCGTGTTGGTGTACTAATGTGAACTCTGAAATGATAGATTTGGAGAGGTTTTCATATCATTCTAAAATGTTTTAAACAGCATTATTCAAGCATCATCAACAACCTCTGGCGGAGTATAGTAAGGTTATATACGAGCTCTGAAAGAATAACTTTAGACAGGCTTTAATAAATGTTTGTAAAGTGTCTTAGGTGGTTCCAGCAGCAATAACAAGTGCTCCCTGACTGTGTTTCACTTGGTTTCTCAGACTTTTTCAAGTAGACCTAAACAGCTGGTAGTATAGTATATACTCTGAACATGATCATTTTGGACAGTTTGTAGATACATTTTTAAATTTTGTATAACTGCAAAGACATGACCATGAACTTCTTTGATGTTTCAGTTCATTTCTGTGGCTGTTTCATGTGAAGTAGTAAGGTACTCCCATAACAGTCATTTTAAGAAGCTATTGTTAGCCTATATTTCACCACAGTATATTATGTTATTAAAAATGGTCATAGACGAAAATGACATGACATTTGATCATTCTGGTATGTTGTAAATTTTCGTAACAAAGCCTACATGTGTGATATTTCATTTGGTCATCTCCTTTTTCACCTGACCATGTAAATACCCTTTTGAATGATTTTTACCACCATTTACAGTCTCATTTCCTTAACATGCAGTCATGAAAAGACCAGTGCCATAAGGACAGATGGTTAGCCAACAAGTACACTTGGCTATTTCAGCAAAACCAAGTTTATTTCTATAATAAACATGATTTATTTTGGGTCAATGTTTGCTATGAATGACTTTTACAGAAACCTGCCAAACGGATTGTTGCTTGTTTTATTGTCTTTCAGGAATAGCTCGGGTATATATAAATTAAAAAAAAAAAAAAAAAAAAAAAGCACCCGTAGTTTGTCAACGCTACCTCTTTGTAGCCTTGTTTTTGACTTTGCCAACAGTGACAAATGATAGGCTTGGTTTAGGAAACACTGGAAAGAATAAGGAAATGAAGACAGGTGTACCTACCTGAACATTGTTGAATTATAGACGGCATCTCACATTCCGAAAGGTGATCATTTTCAACCATTGTGCCTAATTACTCTACGCAAACCATGTATCGTAAACAAGTCAAAATGGTGGACAGAACTTACTTGAAAGAAAATTCCATAACAGGATACTTACGATGTTCCGCAGCTGGTCAATCAATTCCTGATTAGATCCACCTGCCGACTGTCACGGGTGCCGCGTCAAAATCCCTCCTAGTATCAATTAAAAAAATTATGATTTACTAAAATTTCTGCGTTACATTAGTTTTTCTTTTTTTTTTAAATAAACTAATTCAGCTTAATGATGTTGTCTTGTCAGTGAACTCCTTCACTGTAAGCACTGTCAGCGCCCAGTATCGTGACGTCATTTTACTGCTGGTAGCTTATTGGCTCTGGAACACGTCAATTAAAAGTGTGCCCCACTGTTGTCACCCTTGGCAACCAAACAATTCAACCGCTAACGCTAATAGTGTGGATTACTGGATAATGGTGCATAATACCGGTAATAATACTATTTTGTTTTGTAACTGCACTGTGCAACATAAACACGTCATGTAAAATGTATGATAGAGGAGGTTGAACCTTTGGTAAAACCTGATTATTCAACTCTTTTATAGGTTATTAAATTAACTAAGCTTGCTAACGATACTAAAGCTTGTTTTTTTGCTATTTCTTTCACAGCTAATAGTGTGATGGGTGGCTGCTGCTTATGTGTTTGTAACAGAATGTACGTTTTGTGGCTCCAATACATGATTAGCATACGGTCGAGTTACAGGAACGGTAGTTTTATAAAAAGCAACGAAAAACAAAGGGAAAAATCTAAAACTTTAAAAGCTCTAGTACACATACTGAATCCTTAAACACTATTCTATATCTGGATGATATGTTATTTCACCTGCTGAATGATTTAAAAAGACTTTTATTCTATTTTCTGAGTTGGGCATCTGTTTGCCAGGTGGCTGCCATTACTTTGAGGCTGGAAGAGTTCATTTAACAAACTAATTTAAAAGGAATATTTATAAACCATTCCAAACATTTGCTAACTTTAATCTCAGAATTTTGACTTTTTTCTCAGAATGATAATAAAAAAAAAAATGTTTTGGACCTTAATTTTATTACAATTTTTTCTAGTGGCCCTAATCCTCTTTCATAGTAATGGTAATAGAAATTATAATATAAAATTTATAATTCTGATATATTTTATGTACTTTAATTTAAAAATGTGTTTGTAAGAAACCCCTCTAGGGAAAGTGCAAACAGAATGCACTCACCAAACCCTGCAAAATGGTCACAGTCCTGCAAACAGCTGTGGTGCTCTTGTCAGTAATGTATAATAATATAATATGCCTTCAAACACTATGCAGACGTTGTTTCTCAAACAAAACAGTCAAGGATTAGTTAATTCATAGTGATTCTCCTCAGCATTACTCGTTACAAAATTTGAACTTTCTCTTACTCGCCACAAGATGGCGACACTTGCATTGATAATGTTTTGGGTCTTGGTTTCAAGCCTTTCTGTCTTTCCTGAGTTCAGCACTGTACAGTACTTTAAACATGTTCATTGTCATTGACAGTTAGAAATTCAGTGATGTAGAAAATGAATAATTATTTGCAAGTGTAATTTATTTATTTCAGATAATATGAAAACACTTCCACAACCTCTCTTTGAGTACAGTGTCCAGAATGCCCCCTAAGAAATCAAAGAGTAGGGAAAGAAGAAGAAGCAGTAAAGGGAAAGGTGCAGGTCAGTGGTGGCACACTGACGTTAATGTGTCTAACTGTATACTTATCCTATAAAGTTTAGGGACTGAAATGCAGCTAATGATATGGAAATTTGTTTAGGCAAGAAGGTTCAGTCACCTGTAAAAGTTGAAGAGCCTGGTAAGTGAAATATTTATTTTTATATGACATAAGACACACAAGAAGTTAGACATTCAGCTTTAGATTATTTTTAGGTAGGCCATTAGTGTGGAAGAAAATGTAAATGATTGTAAAGTATCATAAATTACAGAACATAGTCTTTGAATCATTTTATAGTAGTTGGAATCATACGTTTAATAGTACCTGTACTTGTGTATTTAATGAGTTTCTGCCTGGGGATCCACTCATCTTCATCAACATCATCTTTAGCCTACCTGTATCTGTATTTATTTGTTTGAGACAGACCCTTATATGAAACCCATACATCAGTGGTTTATATTTTTAGCCTTGAGTCACACATGACATCTAAATATACATTATATAAATATACTGTCTTGAAGCAGTGATTTTGTAAGCATTGCTGAAACTAAGAATCCGACATGTCTTAAAGCAGTTGGAAAATCCTTCTGATGTGATCTGAGTGTACAGTTGCATTGCCTTTGGACATGCTTTCTACTAGATCCCCATTGTTAAGGCTAAGTTTACGGTCAACATACCGGCAGTGAAAGCATACTTTTGGTCAATCAGGTCAGTGTATCTTTTTACCATAGATTAGGTCATTGACTCTTGTGGGAGTTAAAGAATGGTGTCAAACAGGTATTTTTCACTATAAGAATGCCTCTGTTTCAAACCTTCATATGTACAGTATGTAGATTTATAGGTCATGTAACCGATCCAATAAGTCTGTTAGATCAGGCCATTGTGTTTTGAATTGTTAAAAAAAAAAGCTAATTTTGTTATTTGGACAACTATTGAACTGGCATATAATAATAATAATAATAATAATGGATTAGATTTCTATAGTGCTTTTCAAGGCACCCAAAGCGCTTTACATTATATGTACAGAATTGCATAACTATAACCTGACCCAAGTCTTACTTAACAGTAAAGCATAACTTTAGGTTTTCTCAGCCCATGCACATACTGTACATGCACACACAGTCAGAATAAACAGTCTTTCCTCACAGATTTCTCAATGACAGTGACGGCACAAGGCATGTTAGCGGATGAACATATTTTTCTGGTTTACATCCTTCCTTTATCACCAGAGAGGAAATAAACATCCATAACTGTGGTCTGCTGTGGTACTGTTGTATAAATATGTAAACATCTTGCAGCAGACAGTAAAAATTGCAACCCTTCACAGCCTTATGCAAGAGGAAGGAGGCCCGACAGATTAAAAATATCTTTCTAGCGAACTCTACAGTTTAATTACATTCTTGAGGGTTATGGGACATCGCACATCACACTCTTTGTCTCTCAGGCAAATATTTCCCATGAATACAAATGCCATAGTTGACACATAACTCTGTGAAATGAGGGGTGTGAGTTTCCACTACAATGATTTGGCGTGAGGCCTAAGTGGTGTGAGTGGAGAAGGTTGACACACCCAGCTGGGAAGTGGTTACTTAAGCTGTACTTGAGCATTCCCAGCGTCCCCTCAGCAACCTTATGGAAAGACTTTGAAGAGAGAGACCGCAAGGAGGATGAAAACTGTCATTATGCAAAACCCTGTTTACTATATGTGCGCTGGACTGAGCCCATGTTATGGACAAGTCAGTATAGATTGTTTATCAAAGAAAAACTTTGTTGTGGTGTCTTTGCTGAGGTTTTATTCTCTAACAGTCACGGTTATATGTTTGTACCTGTGCAGTTTTAAACCTGTGTCTTGAATTCATCTATTATTGATCTGCTTCTTGCGTGACAGTGTAGGAGAAGAAAAAAAAAAAGAGCAGAATTCCCTTACAGGAGTTTGGACAGTGCGTAGACAATTCACAGGGATTGAGTTTCATCCTGTGATACTGTAGGGTGGTCCACCTACAGGGAGGGGCAGATGAAGGATCAGGGGTGTTGTGTTTGATCGGAAAGCAGGGGCAAGAATGTGTGTCACAGTTTAGATGACGCTGAAGCTCATCCATTGTGTGAACATCCTTTGCACTGCAAAAATCCAAATCTAATCAAGTGTATTTTTCTCATTTCTAGTCCAAATATCTCATCGCACTTAAAATAAGACATAATCACCTAAAGAGTTACTTTTCAGTGAGATATAAAGAACTTATTTTTAGACAATAGATCTAAAAATTCTTATTTCAAGAAATCTTACCAAGATAATTTTAACTTCTTCCATTGGCAGATTCTTTTTTTTGCTTAATTTCAAGATTTATTTATTTTTTTTACTTAATTAAAAAACAAAAAAACAAAATCAAGATCAGACTTCACAGAGTTTATGAGTATATGCAACTTTAATACATATAGGTAATATTTGTAAAAGAATAGTCTTAAAACATCAATATGTCCCTTGTGATGGTTGAAAGGAAAGAAAATTATGCTCAAACCCAATGTGTTACCAAAAAAATCTATAAATTGACCAGCCTTTAAGCTTCCTATGTACTCATGAAATAGTGGTATAAAAGGCATCTAATATTATTATTTCTTCTGAATAGAACTTTCTAACCAAGAACACCCCGATGGCATCTTCCCCATGGTCCTGACATCGGCGACCCAGGAGCTTTTCGGTTGCCGGACAGATGAGGATGTCACAAAAGAGAGCCCTTACAAGCTGCTGAAAAAAGACGACATCATACAGGACATTAAGACAAGAGCTGCAGTGTCCGATTTCAGCCCTGTGAAGCAGATTGTGCTGGTGAGGCTGATCCATTGTCATACAGATCATTCCGACAATACCCCCCAGACACTGTGATGGTGTACAGACCCCAAGTTAAGGGTTGTGGGAACAGACAGGATAACCAGTAACCAGCTTAACTCTTTATCCTACATAAAGAGGTGGGACCAACACTATGCAGGCCTTACATTACACTGCATTACACTAATGATCCCACAGACGATCCCACGGGACTCATACACACTGATCTGTTTTAAGCCTTACATGTATCAGCTTTCTTATTCAAGCCTGTCCTTAGTTTTAGACAAATGTGTAGTTGGCTTATTTTTCTGTGTCACCATTCTCAGTCAAGTGCTATTTTTGTCAGATTTAGATTTTTATACCCAAATAAATTTAAGGAACAGAGAGCATGACACTACAAACAGTTATAGACAAACGCTGGCATAGTTATTGGTTAATAAAAAAAAAACTAAACAAAACACTCTATTCCGTGTCGTTTTCTTGTAAACCGCAGTTTCATTCTCTCATGTAGTTTTTGCCTTTGTCCTTCTGTAGCCAAAGGGTTTATGTTATCCTTTCCATATGATTGACAATCCTTATAAAAAGGTTCAGAGTAGGGGCTTGCATTTGGTGACAGCTTTTTTGTTTTTTACACACAACCAGGAAAATCTTCAGGAAGTGTGTATCATCTTTACACAAGCCTTCAGGAGGAACTGCGAGATACAAGACAGGAAAATTACATATCTATTTTAAGGTCCAAGGTCCTGGACATTCAATGCCCTACATTTTACTTTGAAACGTGCCAAAATATACTTACATTAATACACACTCTTTCCAGCAAGTCTGTATTTCTGAGATCCACTGACTATTACAACTAAATTACTGCTGGTTAAAGTTTCCATGTGGCTGCCAGAATTCAGTCAAATGTGCCACCTTACTCTACTTTTTTTTCATTTTTTTTAATATATATATATATATTCATTCATTTTTACAAAAAAACCCAAAAAATAACATAAACATAAAACAGACCCCCCCCACACACACAACAATGAATTTACAGCAACACAGTCCTAACAACAGTAAATTAATATGCTACAAATTAGTAATCGTACATCAAAAAAAGAAAGAAAAGTGTATTTAATTCAGAAAACAGCAAGGTCAGTCACTCACATCAGTCAGGGTCCCATATCTGATCCAACACGTTGCCTCTATCATCATTATAATACCTAAGTCTTTCCAGATGTAGTATGTTTGCCAGTTCCTCCATTCAAAGGTCAATATTTTACGTTACTTTTTACATGCAAACAGATAGGATAATGTATAATTTCTAAGTTATAATAATGATTTGAACCAAATGCTGTTGACAGAACTACCCTGAGGATGAGCTCCTGCTGGTTTATGACAGGGATTTCACCCATGGCCAGAGCTTCTATCTGGTTCTCACACCAGAGGCCAAGAACGAAATACTTACTGTAAGTTTCTATGAATTCTGGTAACAAGGTTTGCTTTGGTTTTTCTGTTGTTTTCTGCAGAGCCTAGTGGTTAAGAAGAGGTGCAGTTGGCTCGTTTATATTTTTTATTTAGTAATACAGTACTAAATATTACAGTCCATCTGCAGATATGCATGGCCATTGTTCTTTATCACCTTAAAAACTGAAGACTTTTGTAACAGCTTATTCAAATTGGAGGAGAAAAACAATCTGCCATTATAACATCCTGGTTTATTCTGCACATTATTGTAGCCATGAACAGAAGGATATATGACTAAACTATCAAGCCTATCCATTAAGTTGTTAATGTTATCTCCCTTTCTACTGTGTACAGTTCCCTGGTCTTAACATTATGTACTTTTGTTTGCATGCTGCAGCCTCCAAAGCCTGAGACACCAGAAGTACCTGAAGTTGAAATCATTAAAACCCCAGAACCAAAGCCATGGATTTCTCTTGGCAGTGAACAAGAGATAGAGGAAGAATCTGTCAGAGAGACAAGAAAAAAGGCACTGCAGTATAACATACAAATTAAATACATACTGTATATTTATTTACACTATTTAATCTGCATTTTCTTCCATTTCACTTCTTTTTTGTGTCTCTTTTTGTCAATAGTTGCGTTACAGGTTGTCCAGACTGCAGACGAAGGTTGATGCACCCCCGTGTTTTTCTGACCGCAATTCAGCAGATGCTAAAGATGGCTACCTGGAGTGTACTTCATATCTCGACAGCAGATTCAGCATCAAACAGATGCAGAGGGACTGCGGGGTGCAGGCTGTTCCTTTGCTTCAGAGCAGCAGTGCTCAGACACAGTGGTAAGCCAGCAAATTAGTTTGTATAAAATAGATTTGTTCTTTGCACTTACAGGTTCTGCAAGCATCTGCCAGTCTGTGAAATAACTGTTTCACTCTATTGACATACATTTAATGAATAGGAAATTAATTTTTAACATTAATTTCCAACCCCTTAAAGACCCGAACAGCCAGCAACGACCAAAACCATCTAAAACGTTTAATAACGTATGATCCACTAAGCCTATCGATACATGTAAATAATTGGTGTAAAATACAGTTTGTCATCTTTTTATGGTCATCAGATATGATCTATTTGGACGTTCAGAGGCCTCGTAGTGAATGTGGAAACATTGTTATCTTCTACAACATTGATTCACCAGTAAAACCCATGGAGTTGGATCGATGGCAGTGGATGGAGTCTCTTGGTTTATGTTCAGTTAATGATAGATTTGGCTGTTTTATATTAATTAAACGTCAACTTTAATCTGAGCTTTTATGAACATTTACATGATAATAAAATTCAAAATAGGTAAAAACCTTATTTTCACTGAACCCCCCCCCCCCCACAGAGGATCATGTCATAATAAATAATGGAAAATCACATAAGAAAAGTTAAATATAAAGAATAAAATATTTTAGAACTGACACAAATGTAACACTGGGTCTTTATGGGTTAAATGATTCTACATATGACTTTTTTCTTTGTTTTTTCTTTGTTTTTCTTGTTTCCATGAATATAATGTGAATACTTTCTTCCCACTTTACAGGAAGCATCAGAGAAATATTTTTACAGTGTACAAGCCAAGACAGTTACAGGAAGATGAGAATGAAAACATCCTCCATTCTGAGAGCCTGAAGGATTTCTTAAACTTGGTGACACCGAGGTAAGAACATTGTGACCGTCTCTCTCTCTATAATGTTTGTAAACTTTGCATTGTCACGATGAAGAGAAAGAATCTGGACCTACGCATGAGAGATTTTATATCAACAAAATGTATTGTCTTGTAGGGTTTTGCTTGCTCTCCAACAGGAAGAAATTATGAATGTGTTCTTTGATGACTGGAAAGCTCTGGGGACTGGAGCTGAAGAGAGCAACTGGTCTGGAAGAGAATCTGAAGTCTTGATGCTTTATCAGGCCTTCACAGACCAGAAGTACTCTAAGGACAAGAAAATCAGCTGCATTAACTGGCACCCTACTATCTATGGTGACACACAAAACTGCATTTATAATTGTTTCCTTTTTAGATCTCAATTAAAAAAAAAAAAAATCACTAATGGGCGCTTCTATGAAACTGGGTTTATTTTGGTATCTGGCACTTTGCCAGCTTTTTTAGACCCAATAAAAGACAAATTTAGACATATTTCCCCCCAGACTATACCTAATGATGACCTCAGATAAATGCAAAAATATATATGTTCTCTTGCTCTGAGCCATCCCATAATTTATAAATTTATAATCAAATATTGGGGCCAAAAATAGGACCAAAACTGAAAACATGGCTTGACATAGTCCTATATAGTGCTATAAATAAAAAACACTATTACATTTGTTGATCCTAGTGGTTTTTCTAATCCAGACATGTGGATTTTTCATGAATCGACAGTCTCATTCTAGGTTTTGCATGTAACCCATCGTGTCCACTTGCGTTACATGTGGAACCTGCCCAGTTAAACAAATAAACTGGGAGTGATTTTGCAACAGCGGCCATTTTTGGGAAACATTCTGCTTTGCACTATTAGTTTGATTCCCAAAATGTACCAGTGAGAGAATAAAGAGATATTAAAAAAAAAAATAGTAACATGTAAATGTCATGTCCTTTTTATCGTGTTACATGCTGATTTTTGTATAAAACATAAAAACAAATATATATGTGTTTTATCTAAAAATAGTTTCTCTTTTATTTCAGTAAATATTTATTTTTAAAATCAACCCAAAGTGCTTCCAAACTTGCTTCATAACATTAGTCTACGTTTGATTTGAATTTTTAGCTCCTCTGTCCTGTTTTTAGGACCAGTTTCATAAAAGCACCCAAATATCTATGAAAGCATTACCTGACAATTAATATTCTTAATATTATGTATCAATATCAAAGCAAAAAATGTCAGCATGTATACCTTACAAAGATCATATTTGGGTTTGAGTGACTATAAACTTGTGGTGTTTGGAGTTAAGTCCACTTTTACGGTACTTAATAATACAACGAAAAAACAATGTAATGAAAATATATAAGGAAATAAAGATTTCAAAGTTTAGCACTTTACAACATACTTGGGAATATTACTTAATGTTGTTGATGGATGATAGTGGTTGGAAATAGAAATATTTAAATATCATTGGAAAAGCAGTGTTTTCCATCTCTATTGCTTTAAGCTATTTCCCAGCTGTCATCGCATATAAAGGGCTGTAGACAAGCAAAAGCCAGAGTCGTAACCTCAGACATATGTTATTCAATGTAAGGATCAGACCTAATCCACGTATTTCACAGTCAGCAGAGTGAAAAGACTTCCTGTCTCACTGACACATTTGACATCTGTTTTTCTGCTGCATTGCAGGTATATCCTCATATTAAATTTGTCTTTTTTTCTTTTCAATGCGGTAGGTGTGTTGGCTGTTGCCTTGTCCAAAAAAACAGAGAAGCTGTCCACCACACATGATGTCAGGCCATCTCCCATTCTCTTCTATAACTTCTCAGACCCTTCTACTCCTCAGGTACGGCAGCGTCTCATCTGAAAGAATGTTGGAAATAAGCTGGAGCAAGCACATTTTCTCTGCTGTCTATTTATACATTTGAAACACACTTTCACAAGTAATGGCTGGAAGAATTTGCATTGCGGCGTCACATGAAACCACTATTGGCTCTTGCAAAATTTGAGAGGTTCTATTGATCTGACCCATGCTCTTAATCAATAAAAGTGAGCTGCTAAATCACTCAGAGGTAATCTGAGTTCTGTATGACGTATGCCCTCACTGCTTCGTATGTCATGCTTTGGTTTCAGTCTCTGCTGGATCAGTGATTGAATTAAAGAAGATATTCAGTAGAAGACACTGGAGACGTTATATGATTGAAATAAATATATTTATTTTGTGTGTTGGGAGTAGAGAGCTTGTGGTCCAGTGTTGAGCTAATTTTAAACTCAAGCAGATTGAAATGTCACCTCTGTACGCCATCCTGCTCCTCTGGACACTTTCCCCTGATGTGTGATGAAATGGAATCTGCTGTGTGCACTTGGTTTTGTGGATTAAAAGCTGAACTTTGTGTGGAGTGACTAGAATAAATAAATAGTTGGGATGGAAAACACCCGATATGTGGAAACTTCTACTTTGAAATTCAATATTTTTGCCCTGTGTATGTGGTTTTCTGTGTTTTTTGCAGTTGCTACTGGAGTGCCCAGATGACATTCTTGCCTTTGAGTTCTCCCCCTCTGATCCAAATGTTATCGTTGGCGGCAGTGTGAAAGGCCAGGTGCTGATTATCCTCTATTCTGTGGTAGCTTTTCTCTATCTTCCCACTTTTTTCAATAATGTGCTTCACTTTCCAATAAAAGAGATCATGATCGACAAACCCTGTTTATCAATTACCCCCTCTGTCACATTAGTCATACACTGTAAAAAAAAAAAAAAAAAAATTCTGTGGTTTTTATGGAAAAAAAACCTGGTAGCTGTGGTTACCAGAACAATACAGTAAAAAAAAAAACACAATAAACATATTTACAAAGTAACATTGGATTTAAATTGACTACACTTGTATAGCACAGTTTATACACCTTCATGTTGTAGCATTTTGCAAGAACAATTTGACATGTGAACAGAACAGTCAGAGCCTGGATTTGAACTCTCAACCCTCTGATCACTGGACGTTCTGCTCTACTAACTGAGCCATTTCTGCTCACTGCACACATTTAAAACGAAAAATTGTTAACTGTTTACTTTTTTTTATTACTTTTTATTTATTTATTTAAAAAAAAAAAAGCGAATAGGCTGTTATTTTAACATTGTGGTCTTGCAATTTATATGGCGCCACATTGTTTTATTTTCTCAAAACAATAGAAATACATAATTTCTACATACAAATCTGTTTTTGTTAACATACTCTTCCTGAAAAAAACAACAGCTATATTTGATTTAATTGTTTACACAAAAATCTTTTCAAATACTGAACTTTCTATTGTATTTTCACTCAGTTTTTTTATGTTGCAATTTTACAACTTTTTGGTGTTAATTCTACGGTCATTTTTTACAGTGTATCGACTACTGTTTCTGTCGCTATTTCTATCGTTGTGTCATCTTATTGTTTCGATTTTTTCTCAGACTTAGACGATGATCTCCACTTACTTTTTGTTGCTGTTATCTCAGGTTGTTCTATGGGACATTTCTGCTCACGTCACGCATCTACAAGGATCACAGCCTGGTAGTAGGAATGTGTCTGTCAACTCTAACCCTATTGTAAGTACTCATATCCTGTCTCCAATATGTACTATGTTGATACAATAGCACATGGTGTTCAGTATCTGTTGGTCTACTGCATATGGTATCACTTACCCTAATTCTTTGGCCAGTGGTGATGTCACTGTGGTTTATTCAAATAAGAGCTCTGGATGGGGCATATTTGATGTACAGACAAGCTGTACTCTTCAGCGGTGCTGTATATAACAGAGCAGGATGATGATATGTTGACTCCTGAGTTTTCTCCTCATCCTCACCCTTTCATTAGATGGGAATGCAGAGGCCTAATGGTCCTTTTCAAACCAGCCACAGCTGTCAAAACTCGCTCCACAAACATACTAATGCCAGAATTAAAATCCCAAAGTTAGTTTAAATCAATGCATGAACCTAGAACTGCCGTGTATGAGTCCTAGTGAAAACACCTCATTTTGACCAAAGTGATCTAACTGCTCATAAAAGCTCAGTGAAACTTTTTTATTTGGCTTATCATCTTAGCAGACTCATTTCCATGGCATATCTGGCTTGTTAAATGCAGAGTAATAAAGGAAAGGTGGAGGTAGAGAGGTAATGATTCATGACAAAAACCAGGGCTCGGATTTAAACCCACAACATGGCAAGTACGTTAAACCCACTGGAGACATACAGACACTAAATATTAAACCAGTTCAGTGTCTTAAAGCTTGACCTCCACTGACATCTTCCACCAGGCTGCTTTTATTTAAGCAGACACATATGCCCCCATCGTCCGGCCCTCATTTGCTTTGTGTGTTTTTATTGCCTCTACAGTGGAACAGCTGTCTCCATCCCACTCCTCACTACCTCCATCCCTTTCGCCTTCCCCTCTCCCACCCTTTGTCCCTCCCTCTGTTCTCTTTGTCCTTGTTTGCTCTTCATTCTCCCGAGTCAACACCATCAGCTCACATAGTCCAGCTGTTACACAAACCTTCTATCCACCAGCGCAGTTTGTCGATAACACACAGGCAAATCAGTTCACTGCCCTGCTTTGTGTTTGCAGTGTAAACACTCCGCCGTTGTATCGGCTAAAAAGCTTCTTATTTCGATGCTGAGTGCTGTGAAAGCCACACAGCCGCAGCACCTGTTGCTAGCTTATCAGACAAATGAACAATTAAAATCCTACTGTTTAGATTTGTGGTGAGTTCACACAAAAGTACAAAACAACAAGGCACAACGCGACCTAAGTGTTAATGTGCGATCGCCTAAAATTTACATATAGCGCTATGAGTATGTTTTAAACACTGTTTTACACCAATAAAGGGGCTAATTATATCACAGTTGCAGTGAGGAAGTCCATCAATATAGACATATGTTGTTGAAATGTCACATGTTCTGTAGACATTCTGCAGCTACAGTTAAGGAAAAAATTATTAGACCATCAAAAGTGATCAGAAATAATGGTTATGCAGTCAAGTACTAACTTTCTCCTGTGTGTATCATGTGACTAAAATGGACAGAAAAGAAAACATAGAATGTCTAAAAGCACTGTTTTTGTCAGTCCAATGCCATAACTACTGATGTAAGATTTTGGTTATTATCGAGAAAAACATAAAAAATGGATATTAACGTGTTATAAACGTGTAATAACCATGTTATTAACGCGTTATAAACATGTAATAACTATGTTATTAACGTGTTAGAAATATGTAATAACCATGTTATTTACGTGTTATAAACATGTAATAAATGCTTTATTACTGTGGTATAAACATGCAATAAGGTGTTACTGTTATATAAATGTTATCAACACA
>JAPTYQ010000019.1:4140048-4150183 GCA_029814465.1 Ostorhinchus cyanosoma
CTTCGGTACAAGCTTTTCTTGGATAGATCGAGCAATAGAATAGCATGTTGAAAATGACCGAAGTTCCCCTTTAAGTTGCAGCTGATTCGCAATAATGCAGCTAAATAAATAAAGCTAAAGGTCAAATCTCCCTGAAGTGAAATCTTTCATATTTGTTGACAGGTGACACTACATCGAGGGGTTTTTCAACAAAGGCCGTGTGTTTGTGTGGTCGGCCGGTTGACTTGCAGTCATGTTACCGAATCAAAGGTCAGCAGAGATTATAAGGAAACAGAAGAGAAGAGGAAGGGGAGAAAAAAAAAAAAAGGTCTGGTTTCACATGCAGGTGGCTGTCAAGGATGTTTACCTAAAGAGACCCATATCTCCTCACTCTCCCAAATTAGAAATGGACAAAAGTTCAGTTCAGTTCACTTCAGCAGACGGCCTGATATCAAGTGGCGACCCTGACTATCCAAACAGGCTCTGTGTTATTATGTCTACCTCTGTCCTCATATGGGATTTCACTCTTGCTTTTCTTCGGGCTGGGAGAACCGTCGAACTATTTAAAACAGAGGACGTGTTAAATTTAGACCCCCGAATCTAAATATTAAACCCATTTTCATATGTTTAAAAGTGGAATTTAGTGAAGGAAGTTTAAAGGTTCAACGGGTCTTTTTTTTTTTTTTTTTTTTTTCATGTAGGCTTTGTGATCCAGCCAGAACAACTTGAGACTGACAGACGTGGACGGGAACATTCTTCTCCATGTTAAAATTATATACATTTTTAAACAGTTACTGAAGTACTTGGCTCCATTTCAACATATACTTCAAGTCTGAATGTTTAATTGTGGCTCCATGTGAGTGTATTTTGTTTTTTTTGTTCTGGATATAAAAGAGACCTGGAGGGTACGGGGAGGTACGAGTACATTCTGTACCCTAAAGACAACTCATACCTGTTCAAGGCGGCCGTAAAAAGATGATATGAACCTACTCTGATGACATCAAACAATGCTGAAAACCATTTACTGTAGTGCTGAAAGGCCTGCGGCGGCTCTGACTTCTCATGCTAACTTGCCAGAGATGCGTATCGCCTCAGCTGGAGCCGCTCGGACACAGCTTTCAGTCCTGTTTAAAGACAAATACTTCATGTTAAATTGACCTTTTGCGTGTTAGATCAAACCGAACTGCGATGGGTTCTAAGAATAGATGTGTTGTATATATCACAAGTGTTTCTGGTAATGTTGGTTTTTGCAGCCGCAGAGAAAGTGCAGCCATCCAGTCGTGGATTTTATTAGACGGCTAAATGCAACTGCATCCTGGGAATGTCCCTGAAGCTGAAAGCCATTCTGGGAGATTCCCACAAGCCAACAAGGGCAATTCCCCAACTTATTTATCTGTACTGTGTTAAGGAGCCGAATACGGAGCTCCCACAGCAAAGAGATGAATCTACAAAAAAAAACAAAAAAAAAAAATAAGCGTCCAGTTTCCTGATATTAACGTCATCGTCTCTCAATGGTTTTCAATAAAACAAAGACAGTCTGTGGGAAAGTGTCCACTCATTTCAACAGGACTGATATGATCACCGAGCCTCATTGAACGCACCAGATGTGTTTGCATAAAAATGTTTTTTTTTTATGAGTGGATTCCTAACTGCTGCCTGTACTTGTGGGAGTGAGAAGATGCTAAGTGCGCACTAAAACATTCTGGCAGTGTTTTTCTTTCTTTAGACAGCTGCACAATTAAAAACTCATACCATCTAATTCCACTGTTAATGAAGTTCAGTGCATGTGAGTTAAATTATGTGGGTGATTCAATTAAAAGTAATAACCAATAGCTGAGATGAGAAGATGTTTTTAAATGGAGGACCATAATAATAAAAGCTGTATCTTGTGTAAATGAATGCCACATGTTTGTGTTGCTGTTATCTGTCACTGCGCTGCAATAGCTGTTACATTTCCCACAAAAAAAAAAAAAAAAAAATCCATCAAAACAAGAACCAGGGTCGCAAGTTGGGAAACTAACAAATTAAAACTGCACAAAACCAAGAAAAAAGGGCTGAACCCAAAGTAGGGCCCTTTCTGAGGGGTTCCAAAAGGAGACTGACAATGACATTTTCAGTCACCCACTAAGTCTATTGAAAAGATAAAAGAAATGAAAAGGTGGGCCTTAAAAACTCTAGTGTGGAAGTGGGAGTCAGTGGTCAGGATGAGGGAGGGACAAAAGGGATGAAACACGGCCAGTGGAAAAACGAAGTGGGGGATGTCAAACAACCAAAGGGGGTGTTTTCTGGACAGTTGAGCTGCTTTTATGAATGAAGGAATTGTTTATTTTGGTTTGTACATTAATCATTGCACTTAATACAATGATTATAAAAAACATAAAAACCAAAAACAGAATAGAATAGAAGCAAAAGCATATTTTTGGCTGATCCTTTTCCCCTGATAGACTGACTGCTTACATTAAATTAAATGTGTACAGCATCGATCATTCTCCTTATAACAAAAGAAACAACTATATAAACATATCTACAGTCTCAGCACTCCTCTTAGATACTGTTGCTAATGCATGATTGATCAGTGGTGGTTCTAGTGCGGGACTTAGCAAACTGTCAATTACAGTCAGGTGAGGGCACCACGGCAGGTGAACCTGATAATCCTAAACGACCTGTGGCCGAATTTATAACCCAGAGGAAAAAAGAAAAAGTGTAGTAATCTGTGCCCGTAGCATAGCACAAAAATACACAGAAACCAGTGAAAGTAAAATAATATACTTTATTATGACCATACGGGATCAATACAAAGCAACTTTCTGTTCAGTGATGCTTTCCATGTAGGTTTTCTCCAAAGGACAAAAAGGATAAGAGCGAAAAATGTGCATGACTTCAACATAAGTGATGAAATCAGGAAACCTGAAAAGAAATATGAGCTGCAGAGTCAAAACATCCAGATCAAACCCTGGATGTTAAAACCTGCGCCTCACCATCACTAAATGAGAAATCTGTTTTACATTTTTGTCTTAATACGTCTCACATTGGTTCATAGAAAGAATTAGCTCGGCCTAAATATTATATAGATAGAACGATTGATCGCGCTGAGAGGAATTTAAACAAACGGTCAGTATGGTTAGAGCTTGGCTCCAGAAGCTATGGCTAATGTTAGGATTCTCTCTGATTCTGTGGCAAAATAAAGCTTCAATTTCAGATTTATTGATTAATTATTGGAAGTTTGACATTGAATTCAAAGTATATACAGTTTCTAATTAAGTGAACTTTAGCCATACTGATTAATTTGTCATTTGTTGACTTTTCCTGCTTCCAAATATCATTAAATTGCTTTTGTAAGAATCCACTATTGATCAAACTCGACTACACATTACATCTCACATGAACTACGGTACTTGTTTTACATTCTCTCCGACAACTTTAGTAATGGCATATTAGAAACTTCTATTTTATATTAGATAATATCTTTTCTTAAAGAGCACTTAAATACATATTTCATCCACATTTTTTCCATTCAGTTTTAGCCAAATCAGATTTTTAGATGGATCAGTCTGAGCGGATCCTTCACGTCCTCTGGAGAAAATCTTACAGTCATCTTTCTGTTGGAGTAACAGGGTGACAAACAAAATAAGCATAACATTACAAAATAGTGTCTTTACACATAAATATCAAATACAAAGGCAGATGAGAAGTAGCCTTTCACGTCAGTAAAGCTTTTGACCATGCAACGTTCAGTACTGTACCTTTAAAAAACACCAAAAAAAAAAAAAATCATGAACACAGCTTTAGTCCACCAGAGACAAAAAAACATCAAATATATACACAATTTAACAAAAATAACAATATCACTTTTTTCTGCAAGAGCACGATTTTATCATATATTTTACAGCTAAACGTCTACCATTAGTTCAGCACATTAACATGTGTACAGGTAGCTTGAAGGGAGGAAAGCGACTATTGCTAACACTACGAGGTCATCGGAGGTACTTAAATACACCATTGAAATATAAGCTGTAAAAATTATATACTCCGAATACATTTATATAATTATATACATATACATATAGGTTAAATACTGATCATTCTGAATCCCTGGATTGCTGAAAACGTCCTTTGTCGATTTAGGCAGCTAACTAAGTCGTACTAACCGAAGCCCACCGCTAACAGCTTCAACTGCTCTGAAAATTGTGCTTCACATTTAGCTGTGTGTATTTCACGGTTCGGCCAAAAGCTGGGAGAAGCAGAAGCGTTGCTGTTTGACATGTTGAAAAATAAGCGTATTTCTTGCCAAGATTTTAAACATTTTTCATCCGAAGCTTTACAAGGAAGCAAGTAGGGCTGCACAATATATCGAAAAAAATATGGTTATTGCGATAGAGGAGTGTGCAATATTCATATCGTAAAGATGGGTAATAATTTATTTTCTTTTTTTTTTCATTAACTTTCTGTTTTATACACCATGGGGTACCAGAGTGGTTTTCTATACCACTCTTATTTTTCAGTCACCATTGGGTATACCCACTTCTAAATCCCCCTGATTGTATGGAGGACCGACCCTGCCATATTGAAAAAATGAATACAGAAATATATACCCAAATATAAAAATGTATTTCCGTACCATTTATTTGTTTATTTATTTTGTCCTTATTTATATTTTTGCGTCTTTAATTTTTATCCCTGCATTTATTTCTGTGTTGTTTCCGATTTACATTTCCTCCATCTCTTTTCTTATGTATTTCTATATTTTATTTTCATCTGATATCTTAATAATTTTATAATAGTGAGCAAATACTACTGATGGATTTTGGGGTAAACTAGAATAGTCTTATATGTCACTGTTACTAAAACTGTGTTTTTCTGGACTACTTTAAAAACAAAATTAAAAAAAAAAAAAGCAAAAATTTAGAGTATACCCACTTCTCCAGGTACCACTACACCACCGTTTCAGAGCAGAACTTTGGGCAAAGCCTGAGCACTTATATTTAAAGATTTTATTTTTATATGCAGTATTTACCAAACCTGGCAAACAATGGACTAGTGTTTTGTTAAAGCTCTTACATGGTGGTACTCTGGCACTTTTATTGTGAAATACATCCAGGTCATTTACACAGTGTTATATGGGGATAAAATGACAAAATATTTGACTGTTTGGGTCTGAAGTTCTACAGTTGCAGCATCATCAGGTCAGAATTGTGTAATTGATTGCAGTAGTACAGTATTTTGTCTTAAATTATAAATAATTGAGTCAACATACAAGCAATTGACTCATTTTAACATTGTTAAGGAACATTTTTCTTCGTAGATGAAATTGGCATTTCTTTACATGAACGACAAATATCGCAATATTATGATTATCGCAATGTTTTACACGCATATCGCCTATCGCAAGTTTTATCAATACTGTGCAGCCCTAGAACAAGCAAGTACACATATTTCTGAAAATGTCCAACAAATACGATGCCACATAAAAGACATTTTCTCTCTGAGCATAAGATCAAACACATCTTTACAGAACACCCTCGTGTGAACACAGATAAGAGTGTTAAACTGATCTCTTATCTAATTCTGGCAGGTGTCTGTGCACAGATGGGCGTCTAAACGTCTCAATCAATGCACAGAGTAAATACATTGTTAAACCGTTTCTTCTGGGGCAGCTGATTCTCCCGTACTACAGCCACAATAGTAACTGCATGAGCTAAAATGAAAATCTACACTACTGCCTGCCTCATAAGTGCATTATTGTTGTACAACATTTAGTGTTTCATACCTCAATAGAAAAGCTCTCTGCTGCCTTACAGAGGAAATCCACCCTAAAACAGAATCCTCTTCCTTGGATCTTAGTTTGTTTTACAGAGTTTACAAGTTTGATATTTACATAATGCATCGTAATATAATACAGTTTTTACTTTTTACATCTGCTCAAATTACAGACCAGCGTTCTGATGAATCACAGTGTGGTTTAACACAACGTTGGACCAAATTTCTTCCACTGGCAAAATCGATACAGGGTTTCCTCGACTCCTTTTCATAGTTTCCATTTATTTAATTATACGATTACTCATTTCTTTTAGAGACCAATTTTCATATGAAATGCCTGCAGTTTTCCTCGACTGCTGACCAGGTCTTGATTTGTTCCATGTCCAAACACAAAATTGGAAAGCTCATAAAAATATAAGGGGATGTTAAGTGTTGAAATAGTGTAAAAAAAATGTATGTTTGTGCTTTTGTAGTGACAGTACACTGCAAAAGTTCCCACAATCATGCACAAAATGTTTGATTAAGTGTATGATAGAGTACAAGAACTATATGAAATGAATAATAAGTTGAGGAGGAATTTTAATTTTGTGTATTTTAAGAATAAACCCTGAATGTTGACAATAAATGGTCATTCTGAGAATTAAGACAAAAAAGTATTTCAACATTACTTATTTATGTCTTACCTAATTTATTGAACTTTATTCTGAATATTTTAATGTAATTCCAGAAAAAAATCTCCTAATTTCTTTTCTTTCTCTTAATAAGCCCCTAATACTCATTTGAAGTTACATCCTGATTGGTATTATCTGGAAACGTAAAATCCGACAGTTTGTGTGGTTTAATTCCAGATCACAGGAGGGGATGTTTCAGGGTGATTTTCCTCTTGACGTACCACCTTCACACAATTAAGGCACCTTTTAAACCCCTGAGGGGTCAATGGGTTCTTCTAATAAGAAGAGAAGCAACAATAACAACATGGAACACATAACCGGACCAAAACAAAACCGACAACATAAAGTAAGACAACTGACAAAATCAAAGGAAAATTGAAACATTTCGGAATGTCTATGGGTAAGGTACAAAAATGACACAAATGCCAGAAGTGCCCCGTTACATTTCTTCTCATCTCATTCTTTAGGTTTTCATAGCAGCACCACGCACCACGCAGCCATGGTGTCACATCACAGAATCTCCATGGAAACGCTGTGGCTATATCCTGAAGCACCTTGATTGATAAAGGAGGTTTCTCTGTCCTTAACGTCGCCCGGGCTACGATGAGTGAATATGACTGACGGAGGAGTCAATATCCGACATTGAGCTTGTTCTTGTTGAGTTCTCTCTCCAGGTTTCCTATCAGAGTGTCGATGCTCTCCTGCAGGTCCCTCAGGTTCACCCTGTTGCTCAGCACAGGGCTGATGTCCTGGATTTTCATGTAGGCCTGGTAGGTGTGCTCTTTGGGAAGCCGTGGCGGCAGGATGTGATGGCACAACCTCTCCTCCTCGTCCTCTAGCGGCTGCCCTTTACCCGAACCGTCGCTCTCTCCTTGCGTCTCCAGCGTCTCCTCCTCCTGCTCGTCCTTCTCGTCCTCCTTCACCGCCTCCTGTTTGGGAGGTTGTTCTAGTTCCACAGGATCAGAGCTCATGACGTTCTGCTCTTTATCCTCCTCTGCAGGTTTCTCTTGCTCTTCCTCGGGCGCCTCTACGTCCTCGGAGGGCACGTCGTCGTAGTCCGCCTCCTCTTTGCTGGGAGGCGGCAGCATTTCACACGGGAAGTAGTTTTCCCCACAGCCGCTCCAGTCGCCGGCGTAGCGGTTACTCGGGCTGTCCAGTCTCCCCGGTTTGGGACGTAGGACGCCGGCCATCTCTGCTTCGGTGAAGTTCAGAACCTGGGGTCGCTCTTTTCTCCGTCGTAGAGGGGGGGCCGAGAGGAGGTCGGACGAGGCCAGAGCCAAAGAGGCGGCGGAGGGTTGAGAAGAAGACTGACCATGTGGATCAACAACTGGAGGAGACACAGGAAAAAGACCAAATAAGGAGTTAATAAGAGTTAAATAAACTGACCCAGAAGCTTTAAAGGGCTGGTTCACAACATTTCAAAATACTTCGCTGTATTTTCTTACTTAATTCTAGTGGCATCTGTGCATATATTATTGGTTTTAGTAGTTTATAATTTAAAATGTTGACGATTTGTGCCATTACAGATAAATTAAGCTCCGTATGACTGAGTATCAGCATGGCAGGTTATCAGATGTGATACTTTACACTTTCAGCCTGGTATCTTTCTATCTTCTATTTCTATTTTCTTTATTCTTTGATGCAGCCGCTTCCTTCTGTCTGTACTCCTACAGACAGAAGGAAGGTTTCGAGTATTGTCCCGCGCTCAGTATCGTAGTATCTGATTACACTGGTCTGTTTACACTGTAGTAGAAAGAAGTCATTTATTTATAATCCATTTGGTTCAATTTTGTTTAATTGTACTTTCTTTATTTGATTAGAAAGTCAGTATAAATGCATGTCTAATAGATTTTCATTTTAATGCAAAACTACACTGGTTCTAAATGTTGGTTACTGGTTTCCTTGATTATTAAAAACACTGGTTATACAATTTTTGGGAAATTATTTGCTTCAGTGACAAAATGTGTTAAATCTTAGATACTTTAATAAGATGGATTGAAAAATAAATGTCAAAAGTGCTGATCACTAATGTGGTGAATATATATGACAAAATGTTATTACATATAAAGGTTTATGTACATTTATACAATATACTTATAAATCTTACACTAGAAAGAACCTTAAAAGTGAATGTATTATATTGCAGACAGTTTCCAAGTAGATCTGGTAGCCTTAAGACAAACTTTCCTTTCCAATAAAACCTATTCTGTCATTAATTCATAGAATTTACCCTTTTGACCCAATACTGTATTTTAAAAACTATAGCCAACTAGTACTTTGGACTTAACTTTTCTCTACAAGTGGTACAGATTTGGTAAAGTTTCTTACAGGTATCAGCCCTGAACTCCAACTTTGATGCTGGTTACTTGCAGAATTCACTGAATTAAACACTATAAACAGCTTTAACAGGATATTTTCTTATGCTGCGGTTTGCTAACACACTTTGTGGACTGCAGGTGCATCATTTATGGAAAACACACACTGCTGTTGAGATTTTTACCGCAAATAAAATTCCATAATATTGGTTCTGGAGACTAGATATGAGCAGTTTAAACCAAAACTATTTGCAGAGTTAAGACACAACCAGATGTAAGAAAACATGATATTTTGTAATTTATGTGAACCAACCCTTTTACCATCCCCTGTAGGAAGCTTCATCAGCAAACCCACATAAGAAAACATGCTTTGGAAAAAAAAAAAAAAAAAAAACGTTTTATGTAACCTAGCCTGATTTACAGTATTCAGAAACCACTTGAATGAAGTTAAATAAATCATCAGCATGTTTAATATTCTGTGGGAGGTTTGATGTGTGACACATGTCCTGCCAAAATACTCCTAATGAACATGCCACACCATGCTCCAGTCAGAGAAAACCATGCTCAAGTCAAAGCACAGCACTCTATGCAATCCTTTTATACGGTTACCAATTGTAGGCTATAAATAAAATGTAATAATTAGCTACACTGAACCCTGCGTGGACATAATGTGAGCATCATCCGACTGTGCTACAAAGAGTTAAGAGTGAACAAACCAACACAACCAGCACAGTCCGGTTACCTGTCTGTCTTTCTCTGTGTTACCTACACTTGTTGACACCGCTAGCTGTCCCTTACTGGATTGGAGAGGGACAACAAACAGAACAGTTAGGCCTGAAAGTTACGTACATGTGAAATATAAAAGGATCCTGAATTAGTATTAGTGCTGTATGGAGTCTTTAAAACATTAGCTGAAATTATTGAATATTTTTTCTCTTAGGCGTTTTTTAACAAAAGCTTAAAACAAAACTAATATTGACTTATGGACAAGAGACAAAACCACAGCTCAAAAGTATTTCATAGTGTAATGCCGCTGATGGCCACTAGGTGCTGTCTCCAAAAAGCTGTGGCTTTCACAGACTAACAAAAAAACTTCTCTCAAAAAATACTGGCAATTATCTTATTCCGGTGAGTCGTTCTGGTCTCATTTATTTTATTTGAACCCTATACAAAGTGATCTTAAGTGTTCATCTTTAAGTTATTGCTATATTAACCCGATTTTGGGCCTAAAAGAAGACTTCAACCTCCATCCCGTTGGTCCCGGACAGAAATGTCTGGCCAATCACTCACCTGAAAAGTCAGACTTTCAGAGCTTCTGTTCATTGAATGAAACATTTTTCTTGGCAGACAGCTTGACTATAGTTGTGAAATTATACTGACACTGTTAAATGATTTTGTTATGCATTTCATATT
>JAPTYQ010000019.1:4208032-4220555 GCA_029814465.1 Ostorhinchus cyanosoma
GAGTTGAAGATGGACCTGTGGAGTTGAATTAATGAAGAATTCAGACCCAAGTGTAGCATTTACAGTTTATGTAGACCACAGGGAAATGTTCTAAATTGCATAGTTCCATTTTTTAAAAAAGCAAAATATCACTCCTTTAAGGAATGCAAGAATATTGTTAATGTTAAATATTTGCTGACTTTTTTTGTATAAAACCCTGATATTCTTCATTAAACTGTCATTAACTAAACCTAACCCAAAAAAAGGCATTAAATACTATGAATAGATATTGCTGAAAAGTGCAATGAGCCATTAAAACAGTATGACACAGATATGCACTTATCTGCTAATGTTGATATGAAACATGGTTTGCAGAGTCATGCAATAGCAACATTTTTTCCTTGGGTTCGGATAAGACAAGAGAGTCTAAAAAAAGGCAGGAGGTGACAGTGTGACCCAAATAGGCCGACACGACTGGTAAAACTGAGACACGTCATTGAAAGGTCCTTCAACAAAGCCCTGTGTTCTCGAAAGCCTCCTGATAAAATATCCAAACTACTGCGGCTCACAGCAGACACCAACATGTGACTCTTCCCTCTCATAAACCACTCTGGTATGAAGCCTGATGCCTCAAGTTTCTCCTTCATCACCTGATCTGTCTTTAGAGCTACCATCCCCTATAAATCTGTCTGAGAACAGACACACCAGACAAGACAAATTTATGTATCTCCATCATGAACGTTGTGTGTTTATATGCAAAAACTTTGCAGCTCAGTAACAAGGTAACAAGTAACCAAGCTCCAAATTGTTCTGACATGACTTTACAGCAGTCGGGCATCATTATATTACACATGCGTTGTCATTTCATTGCTACTTTGAATCCACTAAGCAAGCCAAAATTAATAGAATGAAAATGTTGAGCAATGCTGCGCTATAAATCTAACCCAGGGTATGGGTTGACCTCATATTTGTGGTGTTAGTTGTAAAAGGATATTTTATGCTGTGTTTGACTCAGTGCTTTTGCTTCAGCGGTCAATATTTCCTAACAAAGGCACCACAAAATAACTTCTGTGATCAAATAAGAGACAAAACACAAAATCTGCACAAACAAAAACTCTCCTGTGAGTCAGGAAAGTAGATCTCAACACTCAATATTAGGTTTGTATGACTATATTAGGGACACTGAGGGAAAAAATAGATCTAATCTTGTCAAGTGAAGTGAAGTAATGTGACACCTGGCAAATTAATGATGTTTCTTTCTGATAACTTAGTGTGTTTCTTTTTTTTTCTTTCTCAGAGAACATACAAGTTAAATTTAAAGGGGTCAGATTTATATTTTTATTTATCCAAACCAACTTTTATTGGTTTTTGGTTCATTTACTTGTGTATTTGGACCCTAATAGTTCAAAAAGTTTGAATTTGAACCCTCCAGGTGCTGCAAAGCTACCTCTTTGATGAAAATCGAGTGGATTTCTAAAACTCATTTTAATTCCTTTTTAATTTGTTGCGTCTATAACTAGTTACATCACTACATTTGCACAAATGAGGTCAAGACTTCTGACGAATATTTCTCCGAGTATAACATAATTGGCAGCAGCGGTTGTAGTCCATACATAAAATATGTCCAAACTTCGAGCCGATTACCTAAAATGTTCAGTTGTTGGTTGAAACAGGACAGAGGAGCACAGCCAACAACCTGGAGGGGGCGTGGCCTGAAGTGGCTGTGTGCATTTAAAGGGCCAGCGCTCAAATCGACCTTTCTGGTGTCATTAGTCAGAAATAGGGTTGCAGATAGACCTGTGGATTTTAATTAATGAAGAATTCAGACCTTAGCATAGCATTTACAGTTTATGTAGACCACAGGGAAATGTTTTAAAAGACATAATTCGATTTGAAAAAGCAAAATATCATTCCTTTAAACTACATCCAGATAAAAACGCTTTTGGTATTGGTATTTCTATTGCGGATTCTAAAAGTTATGCATCCATACACATATCATTTCAAGACATAATAGTGTTCAGATGGAAATGGGAAAACTGGGTTAAAGCAGTGCAATATGCTTCACGCCTATATGTGGCACCGTACACAAATGCAGACAGAGCCACAGGATACACTAAAACCACAGAAGGATGAAGGGTCTGGATCGCCCTTCTAACAGGATACCGTGATGAGTCGAAAGTATTTACCGCATGTGTCTGTTTATGTGCCTCCGCTGGTCGTCAAGTTGATACGTTACCAGGTATTGTTATTGTAGTGCTAATAAACACACAAACACAACTCTGTAATCTACTGCTGCTGTTGTTGTTGTTACTGGATGTTACGCCTGGGGTTTTCTACTATGGTGTCATCGTGTCCAAAAAGTGATGTTTTGTCTATTCATACAGCAACGCAAGGGCGGCGTGGTGAGATTTTTCCACTCCCGGACCCGTTTTAAAAAATATCATTTCAGGACACGGACGACGCTAGTGTCATGTGGATGAAAGGCTGAAACCATATTAAACTTTGGCGGATTGACATACAGTCAGAAAAAATTATTAGACCATCAAAAGTCATCAGAGACAATGGTTATGCAAATAAGTACTAACTCCTGTGTGTATCATGTGACTAAAACAGACAGAAAAGAAAACATGGAATGAATAAAAGCACTGTTTTTGTCAGTACAATGACAGATATTGACGTAAGAACTGAAGTGATTTTGGTTTTTATCAAGAAAACATGTTAAATGGATAAACATCAGCTCTGAGATTAAACCCCTATGAGCTATTTTTGTTGTTTTTATTATATTTGTCCAAACAAATGTACCTTTAGTTGTACCAGGCATTAAAATGAACAAGAAATTGAAAAAAACAAGAGTGATCTAATAATTTTTTCCGTGATTGTAATTTCGTTGTCATGCGGACAGGCTCTTAATCTTCGAAGTTTCCTGTGCAAATATTCCAACCGTCCAACAGTTTTCTTTTCACCACATCATCATGTGTTTGACTGACATGCCACTCCTCATTCAGGTCTGGTCATAACTTTACACCTGGATACTGCCTGCCTGCCGGCGCGCTCTGCCACGACAAAACACAACACAACTATAAATCCTCTCCCTGCAAACACAAACATGCAGGAAATGCGCATATGCATGCTCGCATTCACAAAATTCCTCCCCCACACGTATACAATGTAAAGCATGACTCATTCAGCTGTGGGTGATAATCAGAATCAGTTCCATACACAGTAATTAAACAAGTCAGAGCAGAAATAAATTAGCACTTTTCTAATTAAACCAGCGCTTGTAGCGTGAAATATTAAATATTTCGCACCGTGGCTTCTTAGTGAAGTTTAATTTCCAAAACAACTCAAATGAGTCATGGGCCTAATTTTAAAAAGTGGGAAACATTTAAATATTTGCTAAAATTAAGAGTAGCAACATAATTTCTCTGAAGTTTCCAGCCAGGATGATCAAAACTCCACTAGCTTTGGAGTTTTCATTTCTTTTTTTTTTTTTAAATGGCTCTTTGTGAAGTGCTAAGAGGCCCACAGGGGCAAGATAAACCAGGGGCTGACCTTAATAAATACTTAATCACCCTTCATTTTGTTCATTCATGGTGAGGAATTAAGTGACACAACGCAAACAAGTTAAACAACAGGAATGGCATCCTAAATATTCAATCCAAAGTCTTTTTAAAATGCAAGTTACCATGGAGCTGTCCAGGGCAAACGACTGGGGAGGAAGGCGACATGACAGCCCAACCCCCCTACTCTTAAACACACACACACTCCCAAATACACACACACACACACACACAAACCACTGCAGAGAATCACTGCAGTGGCTTTGCTCCTGCTACAGATTCCTCTGGACACAGCTGTGGAAATGTTCAATGGGGACTACGAGGGGGAAAGTCAAGCAAAATTGGGGAAAAATGAGAATAATGGAAGCAGACCTAGGAAAGTAATCTCACGGAGAGTCCTGTCCTTAGGTAAAATGTGAGAGGGACAGTAGAGGAAGTAGTTAAGACATATGCAGCGAGCCAAAAGTAGCTGGGAGTCAAACACAGAGGCCTTCCGCTCGGCAGCCTCAGAGATCACACTCTATTTCTAGCAGCTCAGAAAACACGAACAGTCAACAACATCCTGAGCACATGGCAGATCATCTGTTTACTCAGAAAGTCCGAACAGCACGCACATACACAAACAGCCAATGCACCACCTGAAACTTTTTTCATAATAATAATAATAAAAAAGTGATATGTTCCCTGAGCCACACAAAGCGAGCTCTCACCACATCCCCTGAAATACATGTAAATACAAAAGTTTCCACACAGCTTCCGAATCCTATGATTAGACTGGCCAACTGCCCGGTTTGCAGTCGAATCAGGTCAGAATGAATAAAAACTGGAGTTCATGTAGTAAAACCCTCTCATACTAACAGTGACACGCACAGATGAAAGCGTTATAATGCATTTACCATCGGTAAGAGGTGGTGTGGGGACATGAAAATCATTTGCACTCCCCCTGTAACATATGTTCAACTTCTTTTTTTGTCATTGTAGCCCCCACGAAGACCCTTAAGTTTAGTTTTAAATGTGTCTATTTGTTCCCAACCTCACCTTATTCTACACATGTGTATAATCCAATCAGGGGAAGGAAAGATGTTCCATATTATGCTCCAATAGTTACTTTAAAGTTGCAAAATCTACCATTATCAAACATTTCATTCAATTCAACAGTGCACACATAGATAGTCTGGTTTTCCTGATACAGATGTTTCCATGATTTTTAAGGTTTTACACCACATCGTAAACATGATATCAAAGCATCATCATCATCATCAGACAATCATTGCGCATTTTGTCAATCATCAAATGTCAGTCACACACATGCACACGAAAACCCACCACCAACACCACAAAAAAAAAAAAATCCCATGACCACTAGCAGAGAAGAGTGAGTTAGTTGTTACTGAACTACACTGTGAGTGATTCGACCTACGACCTGATGTGCTATTAATTCAGTGTTAAAATGATCCTAAATTAGTGTGAAGGAGAGAACCCGCCACCGGTTAGAGAATCTTTAAGGAAAGCAAAGAGGTCTGAGGAGTCTCGTCCCTTTGCTTTGCATCCAGAAGAGCAGGAGTGCAGGGGTGGACCGCCACCAGACGGAGTTTTACTATGAGTGGAGGAGGAGGAGGAGGATGGCAATAATCAGGGAGGAAGGAGGGTGAGAGTTCTTTTGATTTAGAGGATCCACAGGAGTTGAGGCCCACTCCGTGTAGCCTTCCTACCTGGCTGTGCTGAAGAAGCAGGCTGCCGCGGGGACTTGATTGTTGGTGATTTGGCTTTGGTGCATTTAACACCTCTGCTGGATGTCTGGGCCCCTGGTTTATACCCCCCCTGAGGACAGGACCGGTCCTGGCCTCCACCGCGGGTCAAAGACGAGCCCTCGATGCGTTGTTTCATCTCCGTCGACAACAAGCGGCCTTTGTGCATCCATTCCTGCATCTTGTTGACAGTGACGCCGTGGCCCTTGTTGACCGTGTTGGCCCCCTGCGCTTGGACCCCGGTCAGCTCCTGCTTGTTATCGGGGCCGTGACTCGCCGGCGCTTCGTTGTTGCTGTCTGAAGAACCTGTGAGGCTGTTAACTGAGCCACTGCTCTCATTGAGTTGACCTCCGTGATCCTCCTCACCACCGGCGTCTTGTAGCAGCTCATCACTGCTGACGGCGTCGTAAAGCACCTGCGGCTCTGACAGCTCACCCGCCGCACCGACTGTAACCCCTTCAGCTTCTGGCAGCTCCCCTTTATCATCACATATTTCTGGACTCTGAGGTTGGACTGAGGGTCCACCTGGATACCTGATAGCTCCGTCACTAGCAGAGCGTGATAATGCGGGCCTCAAATTAGTCAAGGTCAGGTTCACCATGCTCTTACTATTCATCCTGCCTTTGTGGTTTGACTCAAGGTTCCCACTGATGCAAAGCAGAAGCGAGTCAGTGTCGGACACCTGCTGTGGGCTGTGGTCACCTCCTGAGGACCAAGAGTCACTGTCCATGTTTTTGGTGGACAGCCTCGAGCACAGACTGTCCCTGGAGCGGCTACTACAAGAGGAGGTGGCCTGCTGCTCAGTTAAAGCACCACTAATCTGCTGGACATCCAAGTTGATATCATTCATAGCATTGATAAGAAGGTAATAAGCTTCTTTCAGCTGGTTCCTGAGCCTGTCTGTTTCCTGGGCGCTGCTGTCACCAGTCAGTCCTTTATCTTGGCCTGTCTGGGGCAGCTGTGCAACCTTATCACAATCACTATTTGATTTGATAGTTTCATAAAAAGGCAAGATCTCATTGTCGTAATAGTCGTCATCCTCACTGTCTAACCTGTATCTAAGGTTCTGTTCTGTTGCGCACAGAGATGCCATGTTAATGTCGCATATTTCTAACTCTGTGGGGAAAAACGTGGGGCTCTGGAGGTTGGTCCCCCTCACGTCGCCTGCATACTCTGGGTCATAACTCTCTAGATTTCTGATTAACATGTTTTCCTCTGTGTGGCTGGAAACACGCTTTGGATACACGAGCGTCGCGCAAACCTGTGAGTTTGTCTCCAAAGTTATGTTGTTGTCAAAGCTCCAAGTTGGGTTGTTTTCATTCACTGCCACTACAGTCTGTCCTCTGGCCTCTGTCCCACGTTTGCACACTTTAGCCTCGTCACTATCAGCGGTAGAAACCTGAACCACCCCTGAATGCGTCTCGAACACAACGTGGTTCGAGTTGTCTCCAAACCCGATCGAGTCCCCGACGCTGCGCTGGAGCGGCACGAAGTGTTTTCCGTGGACATGTGGTCCTCCGAGCGGCAGGAGCGTGATTCTGTCCGCAGGTCGGAACCCCCGGTGGCTCGTATCGCCCCCAAATTGCACGTCTCTTTGAAGTGAGACCCCCAGGCGATCCTCATTAACCCGAACCCTACCCCCGCCGCTCGGCTCCAGGGGACGCGCGTCGGCCACCTCCGCTGCGCCCTCCCGGACTATCACCACCCCCCCGGTCTGAACCAACGCACCCTCAACACAATTCTCGTATGTGCTCATTCTCTCTGTCGTACAATCCACTTGTGAGAGAAATACAACCGGTCGAGGCTCGTCCGACTCTAGCTGCGTTTGTAAAACTTTTGCTTTACCTTCTCGGCCCCCATTCGCCGCCGCTGCAGCAGAACCGTATCCACCGCCGACCGTAGCTCCTTTCTTGGACTTCTTCCCCCGGAGTTTCGCTAGTAAAGTCCTCCGCAGAGGATCAGCCATTCCTTTCCTTTGCCCCAGTTAAATCCTCCCGGTTTCTTTCAGCACACTGGTTCCAGAAGGGAAGGACCGAGTGCGTAATCCTCGCTCGCCGCGGTCAAGGCTCGCCGGGCGGACGGGCTCCTCTCCATTCTCCGCTGTCACCTCCGCTCTGTGGCTCCGGTCCCGGCTCACTCTGCTCAACTGCACCACCTCTCTCTCCTCCACACACACACATAAACACACACACACACACTTTGCCTTCCTCCCTCCCACTTCTCTCTCTCTCTTCCTTTCTCTCTAGCGCCTCACTTCACCTTCTCCTCATGTTTGCACTTTTTTGGCCAAAGCATATTTTTTACAGTGTACAAAAAAAACTGAGGTAGAAAAAGAATTTACTTTAGTGCAAATATTTGTACTAAAAATACTTGATCCCAAATAAAGGTTCACCATTCAAAACAACTTGCATCAGCAAAATGTAAAAATAAAAGGGGAATGTGTCACTGTGTAATAAAAATGTTTAACTTTTACACATTCTGACCAAAAACAAGTCCTTACCTGGATTTAACTGAGCTCATACAGTACTGTGAGGAAGTCTGCACCAGCATTAGGTTTGTTGGTTTAGTAAAGTTATAATGACCGCACATAGCCTATGCATTTATTCACATATGCACTTTATTTAAAGTTACTGGTCTTAACAAACTATAAAGTATTAAGTATGTATATAATAAAAGCCAAGCGGCCTCTGTGTGTATGTGCATGTATGTGTGTCTCAGGATTCACACAATATCTGGAAAGAGCTGACTGCTGCAGTTTGGCATATTGATGTATTTTTGGTCAAGGAACAGACTAGCAAAAACGGTAAGTTAATAGGACCAATATTTTGGGAGGTATTAGTAATTTTGGAATACAATAGGATTACGCTCATGTTGCTATACCCAGAATGCTTTGGCGGTGACTGCTGGACAAATGTGGTACAGCGTGCACGAATACACAACAGCATAAAAACTACCACATCTAGAACCAGTGGATCCTCATGGGTCAATGCACTAGTTGTAACATTAATATGTTAAATGAAAGCAGGTCCTTCTGCTGCTTTAAAAAGTGCATTTTAAGTTGAATACAGTTTCGTTGCATACTGCTGGGTATTTGTTTTGTAAGTAGTCTTTTAAATTGGGGAATCCATGGTTTGTTTGTTTTATTTTCACTTCTATGAATGAAGAATGTATTTTTTTTCTAATGATACAGCTGTAGACAACTCCTAATGTCATCTCTGATTGAGTTTTTAACAAACTTCTGCACTCGTCTTAAAAGCAGAATTTGATAGAAGTTACATATAACGTATGGTACGATACAAAAGTCCAAGATCAATACTATGTTTGTTGGTTTAGTAAAGTTAGAATCACCACACATATGTATTTCTTAGTCCCTGTGTTCACGTCTTAAGACCCAGCTATGGGTTTTCTGTCCACAAACATGGACAACATTCTACAAAAAAAAAAAATTCCACTGCAAAGAAAAAGAAAAAAAAAATCCATCATGATGTTTCCAATATAGGAATTATTTAATTAAAAAATGCTAAACTTGTACTTCTCTGGGTCTCAGCTGGTTAATTCTACAAGATTATAGGAGATCTTGACCAAAAGTGATGCAACTCTAGATGGATATAAATGTTGTGACATTTATGGTGAAGTTGCATTAGTACTGAGTGCCACAGTGAAGGATGTGTAATTTAAAGCAATGAAAATATTTTTGGGAGGGACTTTTTATTTATTTCTTTATTCATTTATTTGGTCAGGCTGTGCATATAATGTTAATGAATTCCTATCCGTGCTGGATTACTGTTTATGTTCTGCTGTAGAAATTTAAGGTTGAGCTTCTATGAACTTTTTTTCTATACTATAGGAACATTTAATCTACAGAAATACATAATATTCCTTTGTGTAAATAACTGGAATTATCTGTCAGTTATTTAATGGCTCAGGCTTTACAGGGCTGATGTAAATCTAAATTGAGTTTCCATTTAAAATCACGGGCAATTCATTTGAACTGTTCCACATTGTGATAACAAAAGATTGTCATGTAACTGCACGATGAATAATAAATAATACTATTGGTATTAGTGGCATGAAGCACAAGGAAAGTGGCTGGTATGAAGAGAAAAACAAAAGAAATGGCCAACATAAAGTAATAATCCAACACTAAGCATGTATTACCAAAAACATAGAAGAGCAGGTCATATATATTTGGTAGAAACTTCAGAAATAACTGTAGCAGTGAAATCATGGAATAAATGTGGGGGAAAAAGTCACATTAAAGAATACACGAGTATAAAACACAAGTGCCTCTAAATTCATCTAATGCACATTTTAAAGATTAGAAGGGGAAACAAACATGAGTTCATGTGAGTGTAAAGAGTCTTACATCCAGAGAGAGGCTGAGTCCAGGTCTGGGTAATGGGATGTAAAGTACAGCTTCATGCAGCCTCAGTGTCTGTATTGAAATTCAACACATACTCATCCCAGAAATGTGAATTAAATTCAGTTGGAGAGCTATGAGCCAGGACTCCAAATCACCACCTTCACTAGTAGCTGTGAAAGGATTTCAGCAAACAGCAAGAAAAACAGCTCTCGTCTCAGGGGGGAAAATGTGCTTGACCCTCTGCAGAGTGAGATGAGAAAAGTGTTAGTTTCAGCAGGAAACACTAAAGAGATGCTGATAACCCAGCAGCTTTTTACCCTTTTACAAATGAGCAGGCTGGCGTACGTCACGAGGAATTCGTCTTTTTCAGGGTTTCAGCTTCATCATTAGATTTTTTTTTTTTTGTCGTATTACAACCCGCCGCATGATGGATCACTGACGATTACTGGACTGACACTTTAATCTGAAGTGTATCTTGAGTAATCCTCTCCTCTTTGACCTTACATCTAACCTCTGTCCTTGCTTGCTGTACAACCTGAAACTTTAAGAGCGGCCGAGGAGGCAGAGAAAGGAATGAAACATACTTCACTTGAACCTTAAGCCATTTGTTTGCTGTTGCCTCTACTTGGAATGTGCAAGAGGATGAGCTGCTGAAAAGCTGCAGTGGGTGTAGAAGTGCACATGCGCTCTCAGGCTGTCTTTCTAAAGCATAAGCGCACACACACACACACACACACACACACACTCTGACTGAATCTGAATCCATTATAACCCTCCTGGCATAACTGTGCCTCTATTTTCTAAGGTACAATGTCTACCCGTGATTGAGGGCATTTATTGTCAGAGCCATTCATCGACAGGGCCCCGTCGTCCCACGTTCACCCTCCCTTCACCACCACCACTACCCTCAGTAAAACATGATAAGCATCTGTTATTGCTCTGCAGGAGCCGCGTAGGCCCTGACGCCTTGGCCTGCCTCCCGACTGACTGACTAGACCCTGTCTGGGCAGTTATTTACAGGTCAAAACCTGCAGACTGCATACTGTGTGTTTGTGTGTGAAAGACAGAAAGAGAGAGCGAGAGGGGCCTGTCAAGGAAAGGACGGGAGGATGAATTAGGATGCAAACTTTCGGATGTATTCGCCGCAAGGCATGAATGCGTCTTCTTTTTGACAAATAATCCCAATTTGTGGAAGTTCCATACTGAAGATGTTTCGCGTGCCTGTAAAAAGCGATCTTATCTTCTGATTTCTTTCAGTACCAGAAGATATATGCAGCAAAGTATGCAGTGAAGATGTACTGCAGGCATGGTGATGGCAGCGTAGGGTTTGGAGGAATGTAAATAAGTGAATTTATGTAAATTCTTTTCTTAAGTATAGCTTTGAGGTCTGTGTGCTTTAACATTTGACAGCTTTATAGTAGCTTTGAAAATAAAGGGAAATAAAATAAAAGGCTTAAAAAGACAAAATAAAAACTAGAATGAGTCTATAAAATGTGATGAACTGTTGGAAACTTAACTATGTATGGGTATGTTTAGTCCCTATAAAGAAAAATATGAAGTATTCACTGGAAGTACATCTATAAATGAAATTAAAGAATCCAAAGTAAAAGTATTATTGCATCGAAATGTAGTTGCATTGTTAAAATTGCACTATTAGTACATCTAAATAGCATTTGTTGAGTTACTGTTGAATAATGTGTCATTTATGAACAGATAAGCCAAGAAAAATCTAAATAAATGTTCGCAGGTGTTATTTAAAGCATGTTAGTGTAGAGTGATGACATTCATTAGCCATTTTAATGTATTTAAAGTTACCATTCTTAAGTAAGATTAAGTACTAAATATTATAATGACAGTCTGGAAAATGGAAGCAATTCATTAAAGTCATTCTGCTGCAGGAGGGTTACTTTAAAAAGTGCATTTTATGATGGATCCAAATTCACTACATGATTGGTATTTGCTTTGGAAACAGTGTCTTTTACATTAGGGAATGCAATGATTTGTTTAGGGTTTTTTTTCCCCGTCTACTATCAGTGAAGAATATGCTTTTTCCTAAAGTTATTGCTGTTAGATTCCTTCTAATTTCATCTGTAATTGGGTTTTTCACACACTCTTGCACATGCCTCAAAAGCAGAATTGATGGGGTTAGATATAAAGTACAGTCCTGAGCAAAAGTCTTTTGTTTCGTAGTAATATGTTTATTTATTTATTGCAAATGTGTACAGCACTTTGGCCAACCTTGCTGTTATTTTAAAGTGCTTTACAAATAAAACTGGAATGGAAAAGTCCTGCACCAACATCTGGTTTTTAGTGAAGTTCTAATGACCACACATACATTTCTCAACCTCTGTATTAAGACTTCATCTGGATAAATGTGAAGCATGTACTGCAGAAAAAACAAAAGAGAGAAAAAGCAAGGCCTAAACACCAAAGGGGTCATGTTTCATGTGACCTCCTTTTGCACTTAATTTGTCTTTAATCCTTTCTAAAAAAAATTTCTTCAGACAAAATGATATTTATTGCATATATTTTCTGATGTTTTCAACCAGGTTTCATGCAACACATATCAGATGGTTGTATTTGTGCTGCTTCTTATCATGAGGTCAGAGGTCACACTAAATAGTGACTTTAATACCAATTTTGTTCAGTTTTTTTGTGTCTTTAAAACTGTGCACATATTTGTTGTATTTTCTGAAGAAACGGAAATAAGAAACAAATATGTTTATTTCAACCCTGGAAAAACAAGAAAGCTCATAGTGCCCTGGCCTTTTCCTAACTAGCATTTGGTGGTGCTGTACTGTACATTCTGCGGCTCGGCTATTGGCTAGATTGTAAAGAGCCTTTCTAGCCAGAGACAAGAAAGGTGGTACCTT
>JAPTYQ010000019.1:4268681-4285438 GCA_029814465.1 Ostorhinchus cyanosoma
TCATATGTATGTCTATAAGATGTTAGCAACCAGAATTAGATTTTTCTTTTTTTACTATACTTCTCATATGGTTTAATTTCAGAGGCCGAAATGCTCAAAATGTTTAATTATTATATGTCTCAAAAGATTTACGTCCAAAATACTACTTACATAACAGAGCTTTGTTTTGGTCTTTCATCATCCTTTTCAGTTATGTAATGAGGCCATATATTTATCAGATGCCCCTGTCAACCAAACTAGCTCCGCCTCCAACACCTACAGGGATAATAAAGTGTTAACCTTTAACCTTTACCCTTTACACCACCATCATATCAATCTAACACTACTGTTTCAGTATTAATAATCAAATTAAAGGGTCAATTACTTTGATATTTCTTTGAGAAATTCAGTCTCTGCTGTTTACCCATCCTTAAAGAGCACCTAGCATTAGCATTAGCATTAGCATCGGCACTTAGCTGCTATTGAAGGCACTTGGGGACCGAATCCAGATCTTTCTTCTATCAATGAAACTAAGAGGGCGATTAATGTACATTTTTCTGTGTTTGATGGTGAGGTAAACCAGAGACCCATTCATATGTGATATATACCATCACATTTAATAATATATGAGTCAGATGGAACGAACCAATACTTTTCTTCAATATTTGGACATTTTGCTGTTAATACTTTTAGTTTAAGTAAAGCTACATATTTAGTTTCAGGTTTCTCATGCAGGAATTTTACATTTGTACTTAAGTAAATGAGCTAAATGATTCCTGTGCCTCCGGTTTTCATCTTTTGAATGGTGTACTACTCTTTTGCCACTTTGCTCGCATCGTAATCTATGAGTTCATATGACGGGAAAGGAAACCTTATTTGTGAACTCTAGTTATCTCTTGAACTTTGGTTTTTGGTGAAAGGCAGGGAAAATGACCATTTATCTTCCCCTGAGCTGTCTTCTGCTTAAAGCTGTAATTATATGATGAATGACGGTCGACAGACCAGCAGAGAGGGCTGGGCGGGGGTTGACCTGAAAGGTAACGTGGGCCTGCAGTCAGAGCAGACATGTGAAATATTTTTGTCCCTCTTAAAGTGCGGGAGAGGCAGCAGCGAGATGGTGTGAAGTCTTTTCTGGGTTGAACGCTTCCGACTGTGAAAGAGGGACATGAATTGATGAAGCTGTGTGTCTCTGCTGCCAAAACCACCAAGGTCACTGTTGGGCAGCACTTCGCCACTGTCTCCGGTTGTCACTTCTGCACCTGTGTGATCTCCTCGACAGCTACATTCTGTCTCTAAAACTGGAACTTCTTATGTTAAAATTATCTCCACCTCTCTTAGGGTATCAGACTTTTCTTTGGTGTTTGTAAATTGCACTTCAGATGCTTCCAAATATTGTAAAATGTGTTTCTGACATTTTAGAACATACTGTGTCCTCGTGCAGGAAAAACATTTGGACAAATTTCCGTTTTTGATTTGTTCTTATTTTTTCGTGCTTTTTTTAGTGATGACTTCTGGGATTAATCAGCTTCTTATTTTTTTCTTCTTAAAGACATTTTAATCAGTGATCAACAGTTTTTTTTCTTGTTTTTTTTTTTCAACCAAGATAATAATAATAATAATAATAATAATAATAATAATAAAATATGTTTTTCATCCATAAACTGTTTAACTCAAAGAAACATAAGCTTTGCATTTAAGAAATATTAATAAATTACCATCATGCACCACAACAAATGAAAGATTATTAAAACATTTCAGAATGATTGTATTGATGGGTTTATTAAATCTGAAGGTCAAAGGAGTGACACATTAAAAACTTTTGGATCATACTATGTTCATTTTCAGTTTTTGAGTGGCTTACATAATGCACCAGGGGTTTCAGAAATGAATCATTCTAGGGGAAATTTCGATAAAAACATCAAGTGCATCTGGAGTTGCCTTTTTTTTTTTTTTTTCTCATAACAGAAATTTAAGATGTTGCTACACAAGAGTCATTGTCATATAAACCACTGAAAAGACATGAACCCAAGTTCAGTCCAAATCCAATTACCTATTAAACTGTAGAATAACCTTTTAGTGGAATTTATTTACTTTGGCACAGTGAATGGTAGCAATAAACAGGAAAGACAGAGCTGTAACAGAAGCAAACAGCAGATACAGACAATATGTGAAGATGCATCAAGTTGACAGTGATTTTCCTCGTGACTTCTTGAATCTCTGTCATGATTGTTCAACACTTTCTCCCTGTGTTAAGATAGTCATCATCAGCACTGGCGTCACTTCACACAGAAAATATATTGGGACCGGGCCCCAATTACTCGCAGCCTAATAGTATCACTGGAGATAAGAGACAATATGCCTTTCAAGCCATTCTCTCAACCCTTTCAAGAAATGAAATGGGATTTTGTATGAGGAACATTGTAGTAAGCAAGCATAAAGCCACTCTCTGTTCCACGGCCAACTCCTTGGAGAATTCACGCCAGACAGAGGATCAGCTCCAGAGATGAAAGCGAGGTCAAGGTGGGTTTTTCTCCTCCCTAAATCATGCTTCTCCTCTGGTTACTCCTCTCCTCTCCACATCCCAAACTATGCTCTGGAAAAAGAAGAATTAGGTTTGCCAATCTTTGACCGAGTCAGACCAGATTGCCTGAATGAAGACATTTCTCCTGGAGTCTCAACAATCCCGGCACACAGAAATTACGCTCAACTAAATTGCAAATCCAATTAGGCAGTATTTAGTCTCAACTACAACACTTGGTGGGGGACTTTTTTCAGCAATTACACATCTTGTGTTACTACCCCACTGTTATGTCATGTTGCATTTGCAGTGGCGTTTTGTAGCTGAAACACTGCAGTTTTCACCTTCAGTACTTTGAAGTATAATGAACAATATAAAGGGTGTCACAAAAAAAATGGACATCAGAGTGATTACATAGTCAGGAGAAATGATGGCAATTTTTTGGGGACACCCTGTATATAGTAAATGGATCTGTGCTGTTGTTTTGTGACATAATCATCAAAAAAAAAAAAAACTTGGACTGAAACAGTTGAACAGGCATGCAATGAATTAAGAAAGTTTTACTGAATATTCACATGTCCTCTGAACAAATAAAAGGGGCATTTTCAGAAAACCATCAGGCATTGTTGAAACTTATAAGATATGACTGTTTTGGCTGTAGACTATAGAACTACTTTCCCTTTCTTTACCTCAACTCATCATCAGAGCTTCAGTGTCTGGGCCACAAAAATTTGCTCCCACAGGCTAAAAAGACATCAACAATTCACTTACTTGAGCGCTGCCACCGGTCTGTATTCATTTATCATTTTTTTGCAAGGTTTGGCAATTTATGTACACTCACATCCAAAAATAACTAGAACAAATACATTCAGTCACACAGAGAATAATGATTCCTTCATGTACTCCCCGTATGTTTAAGAGTTTGCATGCCATCCAACGGAGTTACTTCCCATCATATTGCCTCTGGAAACTGAATTGTTTCATTTGGATATAGCACCGTTTTCCCTTTTCCCATTCAGTCGAAAGTGAGAAAATTGAAAAAAAATGCATTGGAACCAGGACCTGATTTAACAACAGGTGGTTTTGAACCGTCAGGGAAACACGGCAGCAAAAAACCAGCATCAAGTCAATGATTAGATTTACAGTGCAAAGAAAAAAGTCTTTGTCTTACTCAGCACATTTCTTCTTTTCCCGTAAGGCCTTTGTTTTTTTTCTATAAAGGTATGGTTAAATTCAAGTGGAGACACTGCACTGGTTTCTCAAGAGCTGTTAATTGATGATATTACGGAAACTGTAAATTATTTTTACACAAGTAATTTATGTCAGTGCAACATGTGATCATGGTTGTATTCAGATGCCAAAGGTTTTAAATTTTGACAGACAGGTTCGCTTTTGTGGGTTTGTTGACTTCCTTTCTCAACATGTGCAAAACTAATTACGCACCCACAAATCCCGCTGTTGTTGCAGCTATATAATCACAATAAAAACAGACAGAATTTTATGGGGTGTCGTGGTGATTTTTTTTTTTTTTTTTTTTACATTAATGCAACAGTGCAAAGACACATTTATACAATAATACTGGATAAAAGACCTGATCTGCTTTTTGTGAAGAAAAAAATATGTTTTGGGATACTGTTCAAATGAACCATCAACTAACCAGGCATTGTTTCAAGAGTCATAACAGTAAAATCCATCTGCTTCAGAATGAAAATTAAAACGCCAAACATACGGCAACACATGCCTGAGCAGTGTGTGTGTTCCTCCTCTGTACCCTTTTCCACCCCACATGACCCCCAACGGGGCTTTCACTTTTCCGACACACTCCCAAACTTCCTCTCAGCCCAAACACCCCTTTCACCCTGGACTCCCCTGGCCCTTTTCCCATGGTCCCTTAAGCTCCGCGAACCACCTCTCCACATACATTCTTACGCACACACATGCTCTTACATGGAGGATTGTTTCAACTATCGACTACGTTGTACTCCACCATCTGTTAAGCACTCTCCCAGCTGTTGCCCACTCTCTCCCAGCTCGGCAAAATAACAGCCCTATGAGCGGGTGACACGCACACAGGACAGAAATTACACAGAACAGTGTCTGCTAATTAGAGACAGAGGACAGTTTAGCATCTCACTGGTCTGCAGGTAGAGTCAGCTGTCAGCCTTTTTCATCCAGACACATGCCAACTCAGTTTCATGGCAGGCACTGACTGATGAGCTGTTTACCTAATGAGGCACACTTAACCAAGCATGTCTGCATTATTATGTTGACAAGAATGCACTTACAAAGGCTTCAACAAAGGCCTTGAGCTCTCAGAAGCCCATTTATTGAGTCTACCAGTTGGTTACAAGACAACATTTTGTTTTACGCTCTACCAACCGTAGAGCTTCTCCTCCTCCTCCTCTTCTTCCTCTTTTGTTCTCATTATCCAACTTGGTTGACTTTGGCTACATTCCACCTTCAAGTTTCCACACACCACATTTACAAGCTGTTTCTGTATTATGAAATGTTAACCTGAAAGACAATATGCTCTCCAACTAGTGCAGGGAGTTTGGATTAAGGCCTTTCGATGAGAAGTTACGACTCTGGAGATGAGATCACTAGAGAAACAGGAGCGTTCAGGGAGGAAAACTTAGAGCCTGTAGAACCAAATTAGGCACAGACCTCCACCAAAATGCCACCAAACATTGGATTTTTCCTATTGTACAAAAAAAAATAAAAGAAGCAAAAACACATTTTACTGGAACGCATTTGTTGGACATGTGAACATTAGAATAGCAGAAAGTCAAGCTAAGACGTACATGTGGGCTTTGCACATTATGTAATATTTAATCATATGGAAAGACTTTGTCTGTGACCACATGCTGCTCAAATCACAACCCCTCCTGGCCTTCATGTTCCCCCAAAACGCTGTAGTCATTGTCCGGAAACACTAGCCTATTGAATGCCCGTGTAACTGCGGCTCGTTACAACACATTTATTAATCACTGTACGACAAAGTTATGAAAGTGCAAAAGGGGAAGACCACATGTTTTAGGACAGAGGATCATTTGATCACATGGAAACACTTTGTCTGTGACCACATGCTGCTCAAATCACAACCCTTCCTAGCCTTCATGTTCCCCCAAAACTCTGTAGTAGTTGTCCGGAAACATTAGCCTATTGAATGTCATTGCGAGTTTTTGCTCAGTTACAACACGCTTATTGATCATCTCAAGAACAAGTTATGAAAGTGCAAGAGGGGAATACCACATGTTTCAGAACAGGAGATCAGTGAGCATTCATCTGCGTCTACCCATTCTGCAAGAGGGAAAAAATAGAGCCAGTCTGATTTTGATTATCGGACACTAGTCACTCTTTGGGCCCAACATAGTGGTGTTCAGCACACGATGAACTGATTAGAACACATCTGGACATCTGGGGTGGGGGTGGGGGGGCATTTGGAAAAGTTTGTTGTAAATCTGCGCTCATATTGGCTCAGTCAATTTTATAGAATAATGTAGAAAAAAAAATATTAATAAACTTAATAGGATATCTGTGCAGCATGAAAGTTCATATGTCAATAATTTAAAAGCATGAGCTGTATCTGGAGTTGCAATCCATAAAATCTGTCTAAAAACTTTGCCTGTCAGCAAATTCTGAAAGACTCTCTTCTCTAACTGAGACATTGTTTAAGTCCTGGATGTCTGTGTCAGGGTTTTGCCACAAAGTGATCTTGTAATTCATTTGTTTGTGATGTTGATTCATCGTCTTGTCACAAAACCAGCATCTCAACAGTTTTGTTTCCTGGAAGTTGTAGAAAACATCTGGTTGAAGCATTACTATCCCAAGATACTGGCTGATGGCAAAGTCAGGGAGAGAATGAGTGCAAAACCAGTGCACGTGCTTCTTCTTCTCAGACGAGTGTTTGATGAAGAGGAAGAAAAGAACTTGACCCAATGCTACTGAGACACATGGCCCTTGTAGCAGCCTCGATACCACCGCAGAATAAATGCTCTTCATTAAGCTCTGTGTTTATTGTGGCAGGATTGCTCACTTCTGGGAGTTTCCATGTTACTTCGCCCTCACCTATATTTTTCCATGTTTGGGCATTTTAACTGTTCACTGTAACTGTCCTTAATCTGTCTCCAGTTACAAACCCCTCTTTCTCCACCTGGGACAAGAGGCAGGAACTGTTCTGTCTCCTAGTAGCATCCCCCATGTCCCTAAACTGCAAACCATATGGACTCCCACTCTGTCCATGCTGAACTGAAGGAGTCTATGGACATTTGGAGGAGGATCCTAGGGTACACAAGACCAGGAGCTGATGGCCTGGGGACCCACAGAGGTCTGTTTGTTCAAGGGTAAAGGGCTGGTTTGGATGAGAAACAGTTGAACATGTTCACTTGGAAAAAGAGATGAAGAAAAGATGTGGTGTCAACACCATTATTATCAAGAGGTTAAAAATCAGCAGAGAGTTAATCCTCCTGAGTTTGTCTGTGTAAATATCTTTAAGTAGAGCTGATTATCATTTTTTTACAGTGTAAATGAAAGGTAGTGGATTGAAAATTAGAAATGAGAGAAATTAGAGATTGGGGGTTGGACTATATACATTTTTACTTCTTCCTACTCCTTTTCGAGCATGTTTAATTTCATTTCTTTATTTATTTATGGGTTGTTTCTTTTTTTTTTTATTTGTCAACCTTTTGTGAATTATTACTGATATTTTGTTGATTCATTTTGTTTTGATTTCACTGTCTACATGTTCAAAATAAAGATTTCAATCAATTTAAAAAAAATAATAGAATCTAAACCAAATTCCCTAAAACTGCTGTGTTCCTTATCAACTGTTTATTAATACAGATATTGTTGCCTTAATATATTCAAAATATATTTTCTGAGTTTGGGTCAAAGGAAGAAGACAAGTTTATCATTTGGATCCCGAACTAAGGAGTTTTAGGAATCTGTGGCAAAGTAGAGTAAAATGTTTCTAACAGGCAATCAGAATGCAAATATTAGTATATAGTAATATTACTCAGTTTATGTGCTAAAGTAAACATCTGATACATCTACAATATTTGCATTTTATACATGTTTGCACTTCTACTCCACTTCATCTCAGAGGCAAATATTGAACTTTTTACTCCATTACATTTGCTGACAGCTTTACCTACTTTTCAGATTATACATTTCATTCCCTTTGTGGTCCAGTGAATATTATGTTTGAAGAAATGTTTGGATTTCTTTTAAGGTTTAAATAAAAAGATGAGGTGAAAGTAGGGCTGTTTCTAGTTTCATGAAAAGTTAACTTATTAGAGGGTTGGTGTGTCTCACAGGAGAGCAACACTATATACTGTTGAGTAGTTTAACCTAAAGTAGTGCAAGGTACACATTAATGCAGCAGTAATATTAACCCTGTATTCCTCCAATAATGCAGCATTAAAATTTTGCACTTCTCAAGTTTTATCATGAAAAATTTGCAGAAATATTTTTTTTTGTATTTCAAAAGGTTGTGGCTACATCAGACAGACAGCAACAAATGCAAATGATAAGAAAAAATAGCAAAACTAAATTCTTGATGTGTTTCAATGAGCATTATTTTGCTGAAACATCCAGTTTTGACCTCAGTGGAACAGTGCACATGCAGAGGGGAGCATATGGGTTTTGAGAATGGCATACTTGGCAGAGTTCAGTGACTTAATGCAACATATCACCAGTGAATCAGAATGATCTTTATTTACCAAGTATATAAACACATACAAGTAATTATTTGCCAGTAGATGCTGTTTCTCTAAATTCTAAATACAAGATTTAATTTTTAAAAATGTAAGAAAAATAAGATAAGAAAAAAATTGATCTCTGTATACATATAAAGTCTATATACATAAAAGCACAGAATCAACTTCTGCACAGTTAGTGCATTTTTTGTACAATTAGGATATCAAATACATGGAGTGTCCAAAAACTTTCTTTTCCCACCACTGTACTTGAGTGGGTTGCTCCAGCTATGTAGGGATTATCCTTCAGCAAGTGCATGCATGTTTGTATATTAAGTAACAAAAAGAAACATTAGAAATGCATCTGTTAATCCTTCATGTGAGTAGTCTAATGCTGCAGAACACACACTGGTCCTTTTGCTTAAACATCAGTGCAGTGAGCTGAGGCACCTGGTCCCTTTCCTTGTCAGCAAACATGCAAACTGCACCAGCTGAACCCCATCTTTTCTCTGGTATTATTTAGGTCTCTGTGTGTCTTTTTCTGGGCATGCGTCACAGGGGTACTCTTTAAAATTAGACCATGACCCCTGTTCTGCTGAGTTTACAGTAAATATAGGCATTGTAGCTGCTCGTACAGTAGTCTATGTAGACAGAGGGCATTGATAATAAGCCAAGTCTGTATCTGTGATGTCACGAGTCAGTAACTGGTGAAATCCAACACCACCAGCTGTAGGAGTTGTGTTGGGGTGAATACGGATCCCCTTGCATCAGTGCAAGTCAAGGCACATAGCAGAAACCACCGCCTGGAGGTAAAGACGTGCAGAGCTGGATCTTGTCGTGTTGGAGACCACTCTCAGCTTTGGTTCTCTATCCCACAGCGCAGTCAGTGCTGCACACCAAGTAGCCGGCTGCTGTCCAAGCCAATATTTTTTCGATGCAACTGTTGCGCGTCTCCACTTTGGATAGAAATAACCTTATCACTGTGCGCCTCAGAGCGCAAAGGATCTCAGACGCACAGATTTGAGACAGTGGGAGAGATCTCTCCTCCGGACTACAATACGATGAGGAAATTCTGACTTGGCAGTACTCCCACGTCTACTTTACGCTTCCTTTGGCTTTTACCAAAGGGTTATCCCATGCACAGGTATCCCCATAAGTGTGATTCTGTTTTCACCCAGATCTCTGCTGCCTGGACAAATGCATACAAATGCATTTAGGAGCTCAACGGACAAGGAGTGGACACGTTTCCGCGGCAGCAACGTAAGTGGGCAATTGGTTAAATAGCATGCAGATGTTAAACTATCTTTGCGCATTTCCTACTAAAACTGTTCCCATGACGGATTTTCATTCAAAATGGCAACGGATGCGCTTTTTCTATTCTGGAGGTTTGGTGTCTTCTCCTGAATCAGCGCCAATTGATAAAATACAGTAAAAGTTTATTTTATTTATTTATTTTTGCATTGAAACATGACTGACTATGCAGTGTTTTATTTATGAACTGTTTCAAGTCTTGGCATTTATTGTCTGACCTTTTGTTAAGATGTTGGTAAAGTATGGTCCCACAGTGACCATAGATTTGCACATATGTACTCCCTGCTCCCTATTGTCTGTGGATAACTTTGCATTTGTGCGGATCTGGAGGGATGTTTTCTGGAGCTGGCAGCCTTTGAATATTTTGACCTGATGCTCTGGTTTATTCTTCTCTGTTGCTGATAAATGTAGCTGACAAGTGAAAAGTAGGATCGTGTCTTGGCTTTAAACTGGGATCTCTTACAATGTAATCTGTAAACCATGTGGCCCACTGCTGACCCCATCTTCCTTTATTTATCTCTAACTCGCATACCTGTGATAAGCTGAGAAACAAACTCTAAATGGTGGAGACATGGAGTAAATGGGGGATGATACGGAGGCAATGATGCTTGTTCAGCATATTTAACATGACTTTACAATAGGGTTTAAGTCACTATTTAGGACTCAGATTCTGCGAGCAAATGAAAACAAACTGTGTCAAAGTGTTTTGGTTTTGACTGAAACAAAACCCATTTAGCACCTTTAAACCTTAACATTCCTCATGGGAGTGTGCATTATTGACATCAGGCATGCAGATTTTTCAGTCCTGTTAAGCACAGCTGAGACACTGGAGCTACAGAATTGTGTCCACCTCCATAGGCTTTTTTTTTTTGCAGGAAATGTATTTTCTTCTATCAGAAGTGAGTCCAAGTTGTCTGTACTCTATTATGAATCTCTTCCAGATATGATCTGAAAAGTTCACAGGCTCACAATGCATTCTGTTGTTCTCCGCTGATAGTGTTTGTTCTATGGAAAACAAAGTGGACCTGAAATCCTGAGAAGTGCATTTTTTTGTCCTTGGAAGTGAAAATGAGAGCCGTATGGGACTGAGAACAAGTGTGGCCTCCCTTGAATTCACTGAGAGAGTCAGTGTGTATGCATCAGTGGTTAACTGGCTCCAGACAATCACCCACTGTTGCAGGCATTGCTGCTCCTTTGCTGGCAGTAGCTTGGACCGTATAGCAATGGAGACTCACATACTGTATACTTAACCAAGAACATGGGGTTTCCTCAATAATGGCCAGTAACAACCTGGTGAATTCTTTTTTTACACAATAGAGATTTAAATGCTTACTTCAGTGTGGAGGTGTGCTTGGACTTCAATAAAAATGACTAATGCTTGTTACCTGACAAAAATGTATAGCAGCTTCTCTAAATGGAAGGTTAAATGTACGGCTGCCTCAGGTCTATATTTCAGCAGTAATTTAACTGCTATTAGACTGTCACGTCATGACAGTAAGTTTGATATATCCATCCATTCCACAATCCTCCTTTTACCAAGTGCTTTATGCAGTGCTGAACATTTGGTATCTGCATCCGCATCAACATTAGTGGAGAATAAGTAAAGAACACTATTGATTACAGGGTGCAGCTCTTTTCACAGATTAGATTTATATAAGGATGCAAATAACAGTCATGGTTTTTTTTTTAACTGAACCACACACAGACTCATGTGTTTTCTGCGTCTATGGAAAAGCTACACAGATAAAGTAACCAGTGTGTGTGTGTGTGTGTGTGTGTGTGTGTGTGTATGTGGGGGTGCATGAATTTCATTTTAGGGGATAAAAAAAAGGTGCCGTTTCAGTCTGAATCTGAATGATGTTGCCATACCTATATGGACACTTAATGACCTGACATAATAGCCTCATATATTTTGCTCTTGGGAAAATTGGTAACAAACCACTGAATTAAAATAAACATTTTGGAACATATACCAACACATTGGACTAAATTGGTAGGTTTATGCCTTTTAAGATCATATTCTTAGATTAGTCTAGCTTGGAAAATATGCTATTTAGGTGAGAAGCACCTTTAAGGGTCAATTGATGCAAGTCAGTGCTTCATTCCTCTTTATTCGTAGTGGAATTGCTCATAGAAGAGAATCTCAGAAGAATAAATTGCTAAAGGTTCTTTTTCATAAGCTTCAACTTTTGATGCGCTGATATAACCTTAGTAATCTCACCTGTAAACCATATTATCCTTTAAAAGTAATGCATGGTAGGATCATACCTTCCCCACATTCATGCTGCAGAGCGCTCACCTTCCCTTCCCTACAACAGAGTCAGTAGGTATTCTGGCCTGTCTGTGTGACTGTATTTAACCCTCCTAACATCTGCAGGTTCCCCTGAAACAGGAAAAGGGCAAACCAATAAAGATCAGTGGAAGTTTACTCACAGCCCTTTGTCTGCTCGCTGTCTTGTGGACTAAGTCAATCTTTACTCTGGTCTGCAGTGACCTCTTGACTCCAGGCACCAATTTGAGTGAACTGACAAACATGCACCACACACAGCTCTTTGTCAGAGAAGCATTTGGACATGTCATACTAGTCATAAAACTTACATATACAGTCTAATTTATATTTTATTCATTAGTTGGGAGGCATTATTTTGTAACTAGTAAATTTATCTTGTGAAGTGATTAAGTCTTATGCTTGAGAGGAACATTGGTTAGGAAGCTGAACTTGAAAATGCTGGCCTGGTAAATTTTGCCATTGGCTATTTGGACTTAGAAGACAGGCTCATCAGCGCTTCCACCATGAAGTCATTATGATCAGGATACAGGTGCTAAAGCTGAAACACAGCCAGCCGGAAGAGATACCGGCTAGGAATCATTTACTTGTTCATGTCCGGGGATGTCTTGATTGAGACTGAGAAGCGAAGCGTGCAGAAACAGAACACCTGATTAGTAAGAAATTTGAATAGAAATATCAGCTCATTATTCGCACGAGGACAGCGTTTGTGTGTGTTTTTGCAGAGCATCTCCAATATATATGATAGATGGTAGGTTACAGATGTCTGATTTATTTGTCTCTCTGTTTCTTGTGTTGGCAAAATGATATGAGTCTCAATTGGGCCCTTAAAGCTCTACATCAGTCCATGTGTGTCAGAGTTATTGCCTCCCCTGTGCTTTGGATTCCAGTCCATTTAAAACTTGGGCCTAACACAGCCACTCAGTTGCCAGAGGGGCATATAAGTATGGAGGGTAGGCAAGTGCTCCAAGATCAAGCTCTATAAACCTCAATTTTCTGAAAAATGACTCTTAGTGGAGTACTTCCAAAGACTACTTCTTCCTCTGTTGTCATATTCCGAGGGCTGACATAACTTTTCACACAAGGGGTTAAATGGGCCTAGTCAGTCAAGATGACTCCTATCAGCAATTTTATGTGAACGGTTTCCTTTTTGTTTATTCTTTAAGAAGTTAAACATTTCAGAATTGTTTGGGCAGATTAACAGCTCTGCATGCTTTGTTGCCACTAATGGATTTGGTAAGTGGCCTGCCAAATTACACATGTAAACAGTATACTGTGAATGTCACTGCTTCCAAAGTTACCCCCTGACAGACATCAATGATGAACATACGAAAATTGTTTCCCTTTCCTTAAGAGTCTTGTAAACAGAATTTAAGTGACTTTGCCCCCATTTGCCAGGACAGCTTGAGCACTTTGCCTTTCCATTTGCCTCTCAGCCTTTTCCGTACTTGAATGAACCATTGTTAGCTATCCAAGCTAATTTTAATGGGGGGGGGGGGAGGCAAGATCTATGAGTGCTGGAATGATTCATTGCAGAGGAGAGTTTTAAGTTGTGATTATTTATAGTCTTGACATGACACCCACTCCAAACATAGTGGTATTTCCCTTAGTCAACAGAGCAGTGTTTGGGGAGCTTTGTCTTGCTTTCAGCAGTCTTTTCCATTAACTGCTGGACTGGGAAGTATGTCATAGTGCCGTCAGACAGGGATTTACATCAGGACTCTGAACACATATGTACTCATTTGCTTTAAATCATTCTTCATGTAACAAAATGCTCCGTATTATAGATATATTAAGAAAATTTCACTAAAACTGAATGCCAGAAAAGAGGGTCAGCAAAAAGGAGGGGGTTAGGGTGAGGAAAAATCACACCATTTGTATTTAATGTCATTGTAGATGTGTTCAAGCAGTGATCTGGTCTGGGTCTGTCTGGTGGCAGAGCCTCAGGGATGCTTTAAATAGCCCTGGACAGGAAGACTCCTTGACAGACAGGCAGAAAAAGTTGTCTGAATCAGCATCAGATGGCCCCAGTTGACACTCCAAACAGAATGTTATATTTAGTTTTTTTCCTTTTTGGTCTACTTTTAAAGTTTGCCAACTCTAAAGCAGAACCAGCCACCCGCTGGCTTTATGAATTTGACTTTTATCCCTTCTCAACAGATGACTCATTAATTTATTCTTTTCTGATTTTACCCTATTGGTTCGTCCTGATTTGGTTATACGTCTTTGTTCCTGGGTGCAGAATGTTGCAGCGTGTTCAGGGTGGGGAACAGGTGACCAGGCTTGTGATATTTCAACTTTCTCATTGTCTTTTTCTCTCACATTATACTATTCTCTCTACTGTCTCTTATTTTATCCTCTGTCTGTCTGCTTTCTGTCCCCTTCTGTCTGCAGGGAGATATTAGATTCCTCTGGGAAAACAAACATGGCTCCTTGTCTGTGTTTCAGTTAAATATGACCACACAAACACTAGTCGCCTCTTTCACTCACTTAATATGATCCTCAAAAGAGACGTGTTTGTAAGGCAGCACTTTGGTGGTCATATTACACCTTATCTGTGAAAGGTTTAAGGTAACTACAGGATATGAATAATAAATGTAGGAGGTCTTATATGAGCACATATTTAAAACAGAACTGCCTCTGTCTCTGGGGGTCTTGTGTACTACCACCAAAGCCACAGTGGTAAAAGTCAGCCAAGTACCAGAAGCCACTCATGTCAGCAGCTGTAATGATGTATGTGACTGACTGAAAAGTAATATGATGCTCATAATATTTTAGGTTGATGTTGCCCTTGTCACCGTCTCAGACACATGTCCTGAGGTTGGAGATGCTGATGATGGATAGTTTTCAGTGATGTGAATCTCCTCGAGACCTTCACAGTATTGTTAGTATTTAGTTACATAGGCTAGAGAGACAATAAGCTAAAATTATGCCATGCATGCTGTGGTGGTTGGGAGACAGATTAAAAACAGGTGTGGGTGTTTATTCCTGGTGGTCTGTGTAACTCCTGTCCTTTGAATGAGCAGATGAGCACTTTACATCCTAAAATACCATATAACTGCATTGTTATTGCATGGCTGAAGTTAGCTAAAGATGTAAAAATGAGATGCTTTAAATGAGTGGGTCTATTTCTTTTAATGTTATTCAGTGTTAATCTATGAATCCCATGAATATATCATCTCATGATATTCTTAAATGTATATTATTGCTTTGTGAAAATGCATTTGTTTTAGCTTCTTTCTTCATCTTTTTACACTTAAGTGACTACATAAAACATGCTCTCCTCCTGCTGTAGCTGTATGGTGGGCAGTGCCACCTAGAGGTGGGGTCAGTTAGGGTCAACAATTTAATTAAGTCTCCTCCAGAAGGTATAGTTGAATGATACACAACATGTTAGTCTTTTTTATCCTGCTGTTTTGTCAAAACTGTTAAAGATGACTAATGTTTCATTTTAGGTACATTAGGTACATGTTGCTGCTCCTGTCCTGGCCTGTTAATGTGCAGTGGGCAACATTTTGCAGACTGTTAAGTTAAAGTATGGTACTTCTGAACTATTCTAATGAGGGTAAGGTCTTTTTAGAATTAAACCTGAGAATATAAGCACCACATTGATCTCTGCTTTAGATGATTTCTTTTTTTGTGTGTGTGTTCATGTGATGTGCACAAACAGCATTATTAAGTAGCTTTAAGAATCCTTTCATCCTAACAATTCAATGGAAACAATAAAATATGACACAATATCAATGATGGATGTTTGGCTGTATTTAAAAGCTCCCAACATCCTTTTTTCTGTATTTCAACTGATTTCAATTTGCCAGTGGGCTGCAGGTATTAGACTAATGCTGTCATTTGTTAATCAAGTATTTTTTTTTCTCAGTTAACTAATTAATTGGGTCATACAAAACTTAAAATAAAATAGTGCTTATATGTTCTTGAGATACAAAAGACACGAGACTTATATCAAGCTGAGCAAGGGGGAAAAACACTTTCCAGAAGCTGGGGTTTGTTAGTTTGTATTGTTTAATTGTTTAGAAACAATGTGGATTTATTTTCTAATTCTTTATTACTTGATGTCCCCTACTGAATAATCGTTTCAAGATTGTTCTACTTGTGTCATAAACTAAAATCCAACAGGCAAACTAATACAGATTATTGCTCAGAACATAAAATGCTTTTATTAGGCCCTATAGGGTTGCTGGTGGACTAAACAGTGGCCCAGGATTTCAGTCCACACCGTTTTGTGCAGTTTAGAAGTTGATTGGTCACTTTTATAAACGTTAATTACGTAATACTAATCAGCTGGCGCGTGCCCCTTATGTTTGACAATAGACCTGGTTCATTCACTGAGTCTGTTTTGATGAAAAGACAAAAGAGACACTTCATCTGTGAGGTAACTTTATGTCAACGGCCATTTAACCATGTCATATAAGTGGTCGTGGTGGAAACCGGACAAAGCCGCTCCGGAATCGCTGTGGGCCAGGTAGTACAACAGTTAAGCATCTGTGACTGATGAGGTTTGGGCGGAAGTAGCGCCGCGGTGGTGACACTTTCCAGGTCAGGGTTAGTGTCTGCTCTTAGCACCTTAAAGTTTTGCACATTACAGCTACAGCTCTTACAAGAACAAGTTAATTTTGGTATGTCTTATGTACATAGAGGGTAGTTAAGTTAGCGAGAAGATACGTTTTTTTCCCCTAAGACCGCAATTTCGTTAGCAAAGTTAAGCTAGCCTTTTGGTCAAACTATCTGACGTCAGTTTCAAACTTTGTCGATTAGCTAACAGTAGCAGTTAAGGATATTTCTTTTTGACGTTTTGTTTGTTCACAAATGTTCTATGTTTTGTATACTTATATATTTTTCAATAAAGTTGGAAATAAAAAAGAGGGTAATTACTGGAAAACTAAAAAACAAAAACATTAGCAGTCAGCTTCATTAGCTATTTTTTTTTTCTATTTAATGTCTTTGCTTC
>JAPTYQ010000019.1:4285538-4297935 GCA_029814465.1 Ostorhinchus cyanosoma
CTGGAAAACTAAAAAACAAAAACATTAGCAGTCAGCTTCATTAGCTATTTTTTTTTTCTATTTAATGTCTTTGCTTCTCAATTGCACACAACTAAAAAAAGTACATATATAACGCTAATGGCTAACCTACAGTTGCTCTTTTGGTTACAGTTTCAATTAACTCTCCCAAATAAGCTATTATATTGGTTAATAACGCTTTATTAATTTTACAGTATGAATAACATTAGCAAGTTAAGCTAGTTTGTATTTTCTTTATAAACACATTGTCTAATAGTCGTGCTGTTTTGTGTGAGTGACTTCAAAGTATGCTAATCTGTGGAGAATGTTACCATTTATATCTCATCACTTCATTACCTTATCATGGTTTCAAGTTTTAGTTTTCCAGTAAGATCTTGTAATGTTTATCATGGTTTAACTAATGGTATGACAACCCAGCACATCAAATTGGATTAACATAATCATAACAAGTTACACCTGTGCATTTTCTGTCTTCATAAGAAAAATGTGTTGTGCAAAATTAACTTTCTTCCAGCTGAAATTTTGGCCTTAGTAGATTTTGGCATCTGTGCTAATTGATAGCAATATGAATTTGTTCAGTGCAATTTGATTTAAACGTGTAGTTACACACAGTGCCAGGCCCTGAAACTGATACACCTATGATGGAATGCATCCCATGAAAACGATTAGATCTACTTAAAAATCTTTGTTTTAATACATTAAATCTGGACTGAATAATTTTTTTTATTCTAAGGTCTATCTTGTGTTTTGGTGACTTATTCCTGTCTCTGTACATTAGTCACCTTTACCACAAAAACTTTCCACCGTTCACTGTCTAAAATAAATGTTCATGAGTCATCTTATCAAAGCCCTAATACAATGAAATCCACACTTTCCCCTTTAATCTTATAAATTCAAGTTATTTGCTTAGGTTTGCAGGACATGGCCAGACCCCTGAGAGCTAATGAATGAACTAACAGGGGTGGTGTTTTTCATTTACCAGTCATTGTTTTTAAGTAGCTCAATAATAGATTTCAGGATGTAATCATGAGCTAGTACACTCATGTCTGTCTTTTAACATGCAGAGTTTTGTTCAGAGGTAATACAACAAAACGATACATCATTTTGACACATGACTTACTTTTGTGATACACAAATTCCTTGTGAATAAAGGACCTGAAATGAATTTCCTGCCCTTTCATAACTGATTTATATTCACTTAAATCTTAACCTTACACCTCTGTTATTTCAAAAATACAACACATTATTTATGCGCATGGAATGTCTGGGTTTGTCTTGTACTGGAATGCCAGCTTTTATGGATGTTTCTTTCTGTCACAGTACATGCTAAAAAGATGATAAAAGTGTGTGTGGCTGTAAAAAATGAAACAAAAGCACTCTTCCATGTTTAAAATGCAGTTTGATTGGAATGCTCCCTCATAGCTTCAGATGCTGTCTGTATGTCTGTGTTAAAACTTTTAACATGATTGTTAAAATAAGTTACTTCCTGCTCTAATTTATGTGTTCATGTCCCTATAGGTGGAACTTTCTCCTGCTCCTGTCAGTATGCTCAGCAGTACTCCCTGGAGAAGAAGACTACCTAGAACAAGGTAAGAAGAACTGACTTGTAACTCAACACTGCGATTCAAATTTGTACTTTTATTAGTATTTTTTTTAATGTTAATGTCTATACCTTCTCTTTTGTCATGTAAACTAATCTCCCTTAACACTTATGGATGTCAAACATAGTCAGCAGAATAAGGGAGAAGGATCACTTTATCTTTTTTTTTTGCACGAGGTTATGCTGTACTCTTTAAAGATGACTGGTGAAGGATGCAGTGGTCTTCTGAGTTAGCAAACACAGTGGTCTAAAACAATATTCAGCACTGGACTGCATCATTTTCTCATTAGTAATACGCAAGGATGCAGTGCATTAGTCAGACTGGGAAGTGGCTGCAAACAGGAGCTATTCTTCCTTGCTCCTCCTTTTTTAACCTTCCTTCTAAACATGTCTGTGCTTGCCCTTGAGACCTCCAAATGCACGAAGAAGCAGCCAAGATAGCCTCTCTACACATGTTTCCTCTCCTCTTACCCATCCTTCTCCCTTCAGTACTTTCATCTCAGGTCCATCAGCAAAGCCTCTAAATATGTCACATGCAAACAGAGCAGTGAAGTGCATGCTGAGAAGAGCACTCTGGGAAAGTACACCAATCAGCCAGATGGAGAGGAACAGGAAATCTCAGATAAATGGTTCGCATGTTTTGGCAACTGTTCCTCTGCTGCTCAGATGTTCTGGTGATATCCATCTCCTATTGTTAAACAAACCAACAGCGATGAGAGGAGCTGAAGGTGAGAAGGGCAGAAGTTAAATAGTAGAATGCCGTCAGGAGAATTGTAATAGATTTCTAGTAAACATGTTACTATATTTGATTTTGTTGAGAATGACAGATCACCTAGCCACTGCTAATAGCATACTTTTACTGTATTAAAGGTTGACCTCATGATGAATCCTCACATTTTACTTCATTTGCACCTGCATGTGGATGGTTTACTGGCTTGCTCCTGTATTCCATTTCACATTGTGCTCTGCACGTGGATCTGTAGTTGATAAGCTCTCTGCAAACAGGCTCAATCCATCATAAAGAGGGGAAGAGGAATGCATACTAGTGCTAGAGCAGCTTGTCTTCACATCTGAGACAGGTTAATTGGAATCTTGGTTGATGTTACCGCAGGCGAAAAATGTCAAGGACATATCAGTATGTGCCTCAATCAGCTGCATGTAGATACCTTTATGCAAAAAACCATATCAAAGCAGATAAATGTTTGTGCCTTATTTCCGCTTTACCAGAAATTATCAGTCTGGCTCTTTCTTTGTTTGCACCTGATCTTTTTTCACTCTCTCTTTTCAAGGTCCTAGAGCAGAAGAAGTGTTTTTGTCTAAATAATACATTAAAAATAAGATAATCCATGCATTTACATAATTCAAATCAAAATAGATTTTACGAATGCTTCCACTTTTTTGTCATATTGGGTAGCCGGAGTTTTCTCTGTTGGTTACACTGATTTAATGCTTTTATTGGAGACTATTCAGTTTGGTTAACAGTGTTGTGACTTTTTATGTTCCATTCTTATGTAATTTGTCATAAAGTTGTTCTAATAAAATGTGCTTATTATGCAATTAGGAAAAGTAAAATACAATGTGTGCTTAGAGCTATCTCTTTAGTAGATCTGCTCTACCAATCCAAGCTTTTCAGTCAGAATATTTATGCTGTTCTGGGTTCATAAAATTGCATTATGATTGTGACAGAGAAATGAGGATTACTAACCATCAACGGCCTTTTGTCATGGAAGTCTTGAGGCAATAAGTCAACAGTACATTCACTGTCCTGTAGTTCCATCAGATCTGCTGACGTGTCTTTGAACGCTGGCCGCCAAGCTACAGGGAAGGAGTTGTGTCTAAAGATGTGCAGACACACAAGCATACGTCAGTGTCGCTTTTGAATTAACTCTGTTGCAATTTCGCTTGACATTTAATATGACAGCATTTTTAGTTTATTAATTTATTTTTCGTTCCATTTTCCACATTAATATGTCAAGTTTTCTTTTCTTTTTTTTTCTTTTACCATGGACTGTTGTTGCCTGGTACTGACATATGTGACACGTTTGACGCATTGCCCTCCAGCCGAGTAATCTGTCTGTAGCTCTTTCCTCAAAGCTAAACAGCACAGAATATCCTCTGTCTTCAAGTAATTTTTAACTGCTTTACTTGGCTTCCATGTGCCTCACTGTCAGCAGCCCTTACATAAATCCTTTGAAAAATTACCTGTGGGCATTAAAAAAGAATGACAGGACCGTTTGGAGTAAAGCTACTCTCATGAATCTCTGGTGGCAGTTTGATTCAAAAAGGCTGCGTGGAGTGGTTTCCTGTATCGTACTTTGGCCCCGTCCTTCTTTAGTTCCCTTAACTCATCTGGATTACAGCTGCTTTTTTTGGTACTTTCTCCTGCATCATGGGGAGATTGCCTTAAGGGTACAATTGCTGACCATTAAAATGTTTACTCGTTTTCCTTGGCCAAAGGCAGTCGGCATCCTTGTACATTTATAACATATGAAGCAGCTGGTGTTCTTGAATTACCGTATAATTTGAGTTAAGAAACTGTCACATTAGAATACCCTATGTATTATACCCTATGTATTATGTCATCAAGTATACATTTTTCTTTCTCAAATTCAATAAAGTGAATTAGAATCAGTTTTCTGCATCACTTTAATAAGTCTTCAAGGATGGTCAAATTTGGCCATTTTTATGAGTACAGTTTGGACATTGAAACTTGTTCTGGTATAATTATCTACCAACAAATAATGTACATTGACGATGATTGTACATTGATATTGAGTAAATTTGTTAATTTAGGCTACGTACTCAATTTGTGGATTAATCCCTCCCTTGTTTAATTCACATATGTCTCCTTTACCCCCTCAGGAGTGGATATTCTCTATCGTCTTGGGCTTACAGCCCAGAGCAGCACAGATTATGCTTACGACAGAACCAGCTCATCTCTGCCGACTCACACCACTCTTCCTTCAGTTCCAAGTCTCCCTGTGTCTGGATATGGGGTATTACTCAACTCAAACACTCTCTATGAAGCTCCAGCAGGCAGTCTGTTTCCGCCAGAGATTGGTGTGGAGTTCTCTGTTGTTGTTAGCCTAAGCTCCTGGAGAGCAAACAATGCTTTTCTTTTTAGTGTCAGAGACGACAGAGACAGACTGCGTTTTGGCATCCAACTACTGCCACGCAGAGTGGTGGTATACACTGCTGAGAAGGCCTCCATTTACTTCAACTACAACTGGCAGGATGGACACCAACATGCCTTTGCAGTTGGTGTCCGTGCACACTCTGTGTCCTTTTATGCAGACTGCGGGACAGTGCAGCAGCGGGAGCAGACCTTGGGCAGGTCTCAGACATTGGGGGATTCTGGGGGTCTCTTCACTCTGGGTAGAATGAACTCCAAAGCGGCACCATTTAATGGTCATGTCTGCCAACTAGATATCTATCCATCGGCCCAGGCTGCAGCGCACTACTGCACGTACCTTAAGAAACAGTGCCGGCTGGCCGACACTTACCGATTGGATTCGCCACATTTAGGCTTGGATATTGAGGCAAATGACCCCCCTTCTAACACCTTGACAAAGCCCCGTGCTGGAGTAGCAGCTACACGTAATACACCCACAAAAGCTACAGCAGCTGTCAGACTCTCCACAGGTACTTTGGAAACACAATATTCACCCCTTAGCCCAGTGGTACAATCTCATGTTGGGGATCAGAACCACAATTCAACTTTGGATCAGCTTTCACACTCCTCACTTACTACATCTCCACCTCAGCCTAACAGCCTAGGCTCAGCTACCCTGAGTGGGCTGGAGGCTATGGATCTCAGCCATAGTACAACAGCCACCACTACAAAAAGCATACTGGCAAGGAGGCCCCAGAGCGACACAGATCAAACTGAGAACAGCACAGAGGAAGACAGCAGCTCAGGAGTCCTGCAGACCCCAGATGCAACACCTGGCCTGATTTCCCCAGTCAGGCAAAACAGAATAAAGGAAGGACTCAGGAACAACTCCATCACCAACTCCAAGAATGTCCGCTTTGGGTCCGATCAGACTCATCACCACTTGGACACTAACCTGAAGGCCAACAGCACCACTTTGTACCGAGAAAATCACGTGGAGACCTCAGAGAAGCATGATCTGGATGGCAGCTATGATGACGTAGACATGGGAGGATATGACTATGGATATGAGGAGCCAGACTTCTTCTATGACTATGATGATGCTTTACGTGGCCCCAAGGGAGAACCAGGTCCTCCGGTAGGTAATAAAGTTTATAAATCAAAGAGGGCGTGCACACAGACAGGTGACAAATTGAAGGTAAAACACACTGTCTTGCTTAAATTATGTTGTGCTAAGCTTTGTGAAAATAAGTGCTTACAGAACACTCAGCTTTGATTCTACAAGTCTCATGCAACTAGAAAGATGAAAGGTAATTCTTTGAAAGCATTTGCTCATTTGGTGTTTTGATCGATTCACACTTATATTTTACATCATTTGATACACTTCAAACCACTCAGAGGCATGTGGTGCTCCTTGGATGGGGGCATTGTCATACTGAAACAGACCATCAGATTTTTCCTTTAACTGGTCACCTGTCTGTATGTACCTTTTTCATAGAGTTGAGCCATCTTTCATTGCATTGCTGTACATATTCAAAAGTAAAACATGCATACAATCCCATTAAAACTAAGTAATGACCAGTGCACTTTGAATTCTCTGCACAAGTTGGCATTCCACATACACCCAGGATGCAATGAAAAAACCTGGCAGGGTGGGGTATTAATCTAAAGGTGATGACATGTCCAAGCACTGTTCTTTTTTCATGTGTCTACAAGTTGTAAAAATAACATGTCACTTTCTTGCTGGCAGCTACTTTTGCTCTTATGTGAGAGGACATAACTTGTTGGTAGGTTGGAAATATATGCTGTGAAAAATGAAAAAGAGGTGTTGTCCCTCTAAGCTTCTAGATTGCTTTGTTTTGAACTTTTTTTTCCTTTTTTACAGCTCAGGTTTTTCTGGAATTGTTTACATTTCCATGAGTCAGATCTCCTATCAGCTCTTTGTTTGAACCCAGAGACTGTATGTAATGATGTAAGACGTTGGGACTCATCTGCTGTCATCTTTCCATATTATTGTTGCCACAGCTATAAGATTCCTGCAGGCTTGAATTAGGAACATAGAGAAGCACTGAGTTGCTGCACTTTCCTGAGTACTGTAGCGGTAGAGTTTACAAACCTGCATATTGACAGGAAAATAATGATGCATTTCATTTGCTGGGATGAAGAAGCCTGACTGTCTGGTTTGTGATAGATAAGTCCCCTATATTGTGACAGGCAGTTTTGGGTTTTTTTTACATCAAGGTTGAAGTTGTGTTTTTCAGCATTGGCAACTTCTGAACTTAATCCTCTGATTGCTACTGAAGCCATGCAAATACAAAACATACTCCAGTGTATGTGGTTATTATAATGATGCTTCAGAGAAACCTCGTGACAGGAGGTTGGAAGCATCAGTCATCGCCTCCTTAATGTATTTCCTCCTATATAATGTCTCAGTTTCACGGCCTGTTATTAACCTACCTACAGCCGACAGCTTACTTATTGAATGCAAGTTGTGGGAAATTGCTCTCAAAGTTGTAATACAGCTAGTTAGTTAGTGTCACACAAGGTAACAAGTACTTCTTGAATTAAATCCATTGGGAAAAATTGGATTCTTCTAGAGTTGTGTTTCATGAGTGCCTTGGTTTCTTTGAGATCCTGTGTTGCGGTGAAGGCGGTGATGTGATCACAGTTTCCATGTGTCTGTGTGTGGGAGTCTAGAGGAACAAACAACTGTTTCTTCGTGTCTCTTTGTCCATTGCTTTGACATTTAGAGGGATGTTCCAAACCACCACACTATAGTTTCTTGCTATTGTGATAATTAAAAATAGTAATTAAAATAGTCAAATGTATAGTAAGAGTCTGGTTTTGACCAGCTCTATATTTAAAGTGTCATGAGATAACTTTTGTTATTATTTGGCACTATATAAATAAAAATTGATTGATTTGATTGATAGTCCTCTTACTGATTTTAATTGTTGGATTAAAAAAATGCTCATTTTGGGAGTGTAAACAACATCCTGAAGGATAAATACTATTTCCTAGGCCCCTTATCCAGAAGAATAGTACCCACATTCAAAAAGTTAGATTTAGCCACTCTAACTTTTGAAGGTAGATTGATTAGGTCAGTGTATCTCAACCTTTTTTGAACAAAGGCCCATTAATGATGGTATCATGAGCCTCCTGCGCCCCCCCCCCCATTACATTCTAAAAGTAATGCTGTGAACCTGTATGTGGAGGACGTGGTGGATTTTATAGCTCTGTAGATAAGGCCCCCCTAACCTCATCATTTCCGACCTGCTGCCCTCTGAAAACAAATTTGCGACTGGGAGGTTGGGGGGTGGGGTTAGGGTTAGGTTTGCATCAGAGCATACACAGGGTCGAGAAACACTGTAATAGTCCAGCCACTTACACTTGGGGGGGAAGTGGGTGAATCTGCTGCATCTCCTTTGTACTAATAGCCAGTGAGTCTGTGATTTTTTGGATTTTTTTCTCCCCCTCCTATCCTGTGTTCGCAGCCCCCTGGTTGAGAACCACTTGATTAGGTAGAACCCTCCACCACCACCACCACCAATATTACAGCTATCTTCAGTATGATTATTAATGTATAATGAAGATTTCAACTTGAGAACTTTCAGTTGTTTGCAGCATTTGTATTTTATTTGAAAAAGGCATCCATTTTGTTTGCTTACGGTAACAACTTCCCACAGATTTATTTTGGTTAATAGCTGAGAATGCAGTAAAATGTTTATGAAACATCAGTATGAAATGACTTAATGTCTGTGTCAGCATTTGTAATTCATTAACATCATGATTCATGGCTGAAATGGCCAGTACACAAAAGATTTTAAACACTGAAAGCAGTGTTAATATGTCAGCTGAGGATGCAGTGAAGATTTCCTAAGAAGAGTTTTGGAATTTGTGCTTTTATCGCAGCTTCCCAAATTGGACTCATTAGAGATTGTGGTTATGTGGCATGTGTCAACTTAAATGTGCTTTTACGTTCTATCATATTTCTAAGATTGCTGAAAAACAAAATAATTTATGAAGAATAACAAGACTTTTAAACTTAGCTTTTGGTTTTATTAATTATTTCCTTTCACAGGATTTGACAGTCCCTTAACATTAACTAAAAAGTACAAACCCAGTCATTAACATGCCATTATCATTTAAATTGGATTCATTCAACCCTGTGACTGAGAATTATAATACTCATGATATAATTTAGTTTTAACAGCAGAACAACAATTAAAACTGTCAGAACTAACATGCCTCTTTATCTCTTTAGGTACCGTGTTTATTTTTTAATTTGATTTTTGTTTAGTTTGTTTTTTGCATCTTTCTGAATGTGCAATGCAGTTTCATATGTTTAATTAAAACTTCATTTGTCCCACGATGAATCTCCTGTTATTCCCATACTCTAACCAAAAGATAGTGATGCAACAAAAACCTAACAGCACCCATTTTATCCAAAGTTCTACTAGAGCTTTGAACTGAGAACGCTCACCTTCTCTGAACTTCATAGCTCTTACATAAAAATAGCACATACTCAGCACGGCAGAAGCCTGGACAGTGAACTACATGTTATTGCTTGCCATTAACATACTTTATCTCTTTCTTTTTTTCCTTTTCCTCCTCCTCTTTCTCTCTCTACAATGTTCCTGTCTTTCTCATGATGTCCTTTTATCCAGGGTCCTCAAGGTCCCCCTGGTTTAACTGGTCCTCCTGGGAAAAGAGGTTCTCGGGTGAGTAACATACACAAAATTTATGATACACAAACTTTCTGAGGTGGTGAAGGGGGGGTCACTCTGTTGATCAAAAGTAGCTATACCTTTAGATACAAAGCTCTTTTATGTAGAACAGTGGTATTAAGGAACTGAGGATTTTTTATCATTATAGTGTGAAATGTAGTTTTACTTCTACACATAAAACACATGGATCATATATGTGATTTAGCAAGTAAAATGAGCTAATCTTTTACTGTTTTGATGTTTACACATTATAATATGTAGAATAGCACCAAGAAAGACAACTGCTAGGTTCATTAGATTATTACAAGGCATATTACTATGAATATTTAACTATAAATATTTTCGAATATCAAATATTTTAATTACAGTTATTGTTTAGCCATCGAATAACCTGAATCTTGTTTTCAATTTAAGACCATGGGCATATGGTCTTTCCCTTAAGCTCTTTTAGTGTGTGGAGTAGTAAATGGAAAGCAAATTTATTCATGTATCCCTTTTTATCTACTCCATGACTCCAAACTAGGAACCATGATAGGCAGAGTACGATCCAAAACTGTTGGACGAATGAGAAAATTATAAGAATTAGGATCTGGTCATAGTAATACAGGATTGGTCTGAATAATCAGAATGGTAAATAGTCGGGCTTTGAAGGTAATGCACATACTAATACACAACACTAACATATTGTGTGAACATTGTATTCTCATAGCAGTCAGCATACACAGGCCATATGTGCATTGCCTGGATTTGCCATCACAATCCAGCTGTAACTGTCTGGGAATAGGTGATGACAGACATGTTTGTGGTTAGCGTGATTAAACTCAGGAACAAGCCTTGCTTTACAGAATTACATAGCCTAAGAGGATCCAGGCTTTGTTGTTTATTCGTTGGCACCTTTGGAGCATCAAGGTGGGGTGACCAAACTTTTCCAGATGCAACCAGCAGTAGCGATGGCAACACTGGCTGCTTTTCCTTTTTGATCTCAGGACTGAACCAGATGCAACTACCAAGGCTCATGATGCAATGCTGCAATCATGCCAAAGCCAAAGGCATCTATGAACGTGTATAGCAGAAGAGAAAACAAGGACGCCAGAATTCAGCCTGGCTCAGGATAGTTATGGTTGAACTATCTGAAACCAATCTGGCATTGAGTGTAGTGTAGTATCTTGCAAGAGACACAAAGCATAGGAAGAGCCATGCTGAAGGCTTATGTTTCTAAGGGTATGACATGAAATGATGACACCTACCCTAAAAACAGTGAAACGGTACATGTAAGTGATGGATTTAACTGATGGGCAAAGTTAACTGTGCAGTGGTAGACACAGGGCTGGTAGACAGTGAAACATTTCCTCTTGTAAAGCTTTTAAAGCACATGAATGCAGATACAGAAAGTACTTTGAGCATAGTCGCAGAGAGAAGACAGAGGAAGGCTTGAAATCATTATGTGGTGGGAAGCTGAGGTCTGTGGTGTGTTGGTTGTGTCTCGGCCGTCCTAGCACTGAGCCCCAGATTTATTATACTGCCTTCAATTGTTAGCGTTATCAGTGAGCTTAGGAACCAGGGCACACAATTTATTGTGTGCATTTGTCATGGAAACAGACTGTTACATACTTGAGAGCTCTGTTAATTGTAATCAGTCTCTGAAGATGACAGATGGAGTGCTCAGTTGGGGATTTATGCAGTAATAATGAATTTTTAATGAAGGAAAAGTCATTTGTCATTGTGCAACAAGCAACAATTTACCACAACAGAGTCAAATCCACAGAATTCTGTCACTGAGGTAGGCCCTAGTAAAATGTTCTGTATGTGAAAAGTTGACACTTTTATCACAATTAATGCTTAAAGAGTGCATAAAGAGAAGCGGATCTGTCTTCCTTGTGCTTGGCTCTTGAACAGAGAAAGCAAGTCCAACAACCAGCAGGGGTAAAGATATGCAGGAATTTAGTATGTTGTTGGTGTGTATGTGCGTGTGAATGTGCATGTGTCTGTGCATGTGTGGTCATGCATTCATTGCATACCTGTGATGTTCAGGGAACAAAATCACTTTGTGCGGAGAACAAATGTAGTATTGGAATTGGGCAGTTTACACATACATGATTAATAGTATTTGTGATTAATATCTGGGATTCTAATCTATATTTAAAGATTTCTACATTACCTGCTTCCAGAGGTATGTTAGTTGTCTCTCACATCACAGCTCTTAACTTTGGCGGTCATGTGACTGTGATTCTTAACTTCTGTGAAGAATCCACACTAATTTATATACTTTCTTTCTTTCTCTCTCTTTCTCTCTTCCTCCATGTCGGCACCTGTTTCAGGGTCCCACCGGTCCACATGGAAAGCCAGGACAACCTGGACCACCCGGGCCCAAGGTGAGCAACCTCTTTATGTACATTAGGGAGGTATAAACATGTCCCTAAAAGTACCAGATGGGGTCTGTTCAGTATCTGTACAGATGGATGAAGCCAATCTCAGTGGAGTACAGACATGGGCCAGGCCTGGTTATTATAATACTCCTTCATTCCACAAACAAAGCCTTTGTCAAATGAGTGAACCTGTTTTGTGAATGAATGAGTTACAAAAGGGTAAAGATGATCATTTTTGTTGGACCTCGTGTAGAAAGACCTTCCACTCCAGGGTTGTTTCACACTGAGGCTGTCTCCAGCCATTCACAAACGGCTTTGCTTTAGAAACAATGGCAGGACAGTTTGATTTTTCCTTGTTGCAGTGACTTGTTGAATGTCAGCATTAGGTTCATAACATAATCTCATACAATTGATTTCACACCTCAAGGTGCAGAAAACAGGACAGCTGTGCATGCAAGTTGCACGGAATGGCCAAGTAATGAGTGGTATTGTCATGGTATGCGCAGACATGTTGAAATAGCACTTTGCACGAGCACTAGTTTAACTGCTTTGTTGAGTTCTGGGGTTATTATTA
>JAPTYQ010000019.1:4333230-4347596 GCA_029814465.1 Ostorhinchus cyanosoma
GTTTTCTTGTCTGTTTTAGTCACTTGATACACACAGGAGTTAGTACTTGATTACATAACCACTGTTTCTGATGACTTTTGATGGTTTAATAATTTTTTCCTCGACTGTACATACCAACCTCTACTTATAAACATACACAGACATACACCCCCCCAATATAACAGACAATAAATAAATAAATAAATAAATATATGCATACCTTGAAGGCAACACAAATTGAATAATTAAATAAAGTGAACAAAAACAGCAATCAGTATTTAATCTGCAGATGTTTTCTCAATATTTAATCAATTGGTTTCATTTAAACTGCATTTTAATATTGTTTTACTCTCTTTAAAGGGTAAAGCCGGCAGTCCAGGAGAGAGGGGCCTCCCTGGGAAACCTGTGAGTAATGTTTGGCCTATCATTACATTTTTCTGGTGCGTTTCTTTTCAGAGCTTTAATTATCCTCTTAATTCTAGTAAGAAACATCACTACAGGTACCGCAACAAACAGACTTGTAAACCATTCCCACATCCTGTTTTTACCAATGTAATTATTACTCAGAGGGCTCGAGCTACTATAGGCACAGAGCCTAAGGTGTTTATTAGTGCCCAGTGTTTTAGTGTTCATAATTAAATGCATGCGACTGTATTCCTCTTTCTCATCTCCTCTGTTATGCATGTGCAAGCTATTAATTTAGCATTTACCAATTTGTAATGATCACAGTTCAACACAGCTCTTTAACAAGACATAAACCTTTGTTTACATGGGTACAACAGGTAGTGTGTGTAATTCTGCCTATGTTGTCCCTTTCATTTGTGCATTGTAGGGATGTGAATCCCCACCACTGAGGCTGATTCGATGCACATCTTGATACGCTGCCAACAATAAGATACATTAACGATACAGTGACGCCCCCTGTCATTACAATGCGATATGATTCACCCCTGTTCACAAAGCGATTTGATTCAATAATGATTTCACAAGAATTTGACTTTATCCAATGCGATTCGGTTTGATACAATTCATGATGCGAATCAAAATGATTCAACACAATACAAAGAATTTACAAGCCCACATCTGGTTTCTAAACAACATCATAATTATTTTGTCCTCTCTCTTTCCTTGTGAAGGATGGATTTGATACCTGATTATTTTCTATAAAACAAACAATGAAACCAACTTAAAAAGAAGATGCAATTCAATCTGGTACAGAGGATTGTTTTATTCCTAATAAACACTAAATCATAAACAAAAAATGTTTTTTCATTACATTTGTTTTTAATCTCATTCTCTACTTATACAATACGTTTATTTAGGCAATTAATTTTTGGCATCTTAATAAAACAGGTATGCTGAATATTTGCTCTTCACCTGATGTCTTGATTCCCTCCATGTTTGCTGTTTACTAACTGCGGCTGCGCTAACCAGCTCGTGTATGTTTTAATAACAAAACGCCAAAAGATAGTGATGGTGCATTCCAGGTACCTTGAAAACATGGTGCAGAAGACAAACTATGTAACAATTGATGTAACCATTGGTTTTACTGATGCAGACATGCTAAGAAAGACACATTGTGCATTTAGACTGCAGTTGTATCCAATGCACACTGAAGCTTCCGGTACAGTCACATCGTAAACATCTGTCTCTGACCGCTGATTCAAATCTGTGGATCTTTCCATCCCCACTGCATTGTAGATAGTATTTATGTTAGAGCATTACCAATAACCAGATTTTCTGAATAATACTTGCTGTAAAACATGGTATTATAGAAGAGAATCCAAGGATGATGGTGGTCACATATGTGCTAACCTTGTAAGCATTTTTAAGAGGATTTCTTAAATTTGATCACTGAAAAATTCTGACAAAGATCTGTGCTCAGAAGCAAACCACAGGCCTCTTAGGGAAATGTTTTCTTTTCAGAAGCATCATATAAAGACAGTAACATTGGCCACATTTTCTTGATCAAGTGCCATGCAAAACAAATGTACTTTGCCAGATTCTTCTGCCAATACTATCAAGCAAGAGATTAACAATAGTTTTGACATGAGTTTGAACTTTTAGGGATTAAATAACTGATTTTCTACAGAAAGACAATATACAAATCAGATCAACAGATCCAATAGCAGATCCATGTGGTGTGTCTAATAGTCTAGTAGTAATCATTATATTCACATTATTCATCTAGTAGAGGAATTAGTTTTATGATTTTATGCCAGCACTTACAAAGAATGATCCTCATTCAGAGAAAAGCTCTATCACCTGCAAGCTTAAGCAGTGTTTCACCCTTCCAGAGTTGTTTGTCTTATTTTCCACCAACAAATGAGCTTCTTTCCACTTCCTTTGATCATGTTCTGGCTTAACATTTGACATGTTGATTTTGTTTGTAATTACTCTAAATACACAAGTGCACACATGGACATGTGCATGCCTGGCCCAGATACACTGCAGCCAACTGCACACCTAAACACATGCATTCATGAACACTTACTGTAATGTGAAGCACACAGAAGTAGTTGTGACAAGTTCTTCATACGCCTACTAAGAACCTCCGCATTATATCAGGTTGTAATATGTTTGAAGCTCAGATCTTTTTGTGCGTTCACATTCATTCTGGAGTGAAAAGCTTTTCTCTCTGGTAGAACCCATATAAAACAGTGGGATACCAAATAAAACCCATCTATACATTGTCAGCATTTGCCACCTAAGATAGAGTATGACAAACTTGCCCACCTGGTGCGACACTAAATTTTTGACTCCTGGAGGTCAGCATCTGGTTTGCCACCACTGGACGTATAGCACCATCTTGTGTTTGAAAAGCTAATTAAATTTTTTTTTCCTAATCTTTTTTTTGCTGATTCTAATTCCTCATCATTTTTTTAGGTCTTTCAGTAAAAACAATTAAATCATTATTTCCTTATAGATTTTTTTTACAATTCAATATAATGTGTTCTTTTAAAGCCATTATTCTACTCTTTAACATTACAGAACAGTTATGACTATTGTACTGCAGTGTTTCAACTTTTGTGTTGTCGTTTTCCCGTCTGTTATGCTGCTTCAGTCCTTAAAGACCTTTGACAGATTAACATATTGAGGTGCTTTACTTGTACTTATATTTCTAATATATTTATCTAATGTTATGTATGTGCTATTTGTTTTTTGATTCACGCAACTCACTCGTTATTGCTCGTTATGAAGTCTTGTTATGACAGCGGTTGGTAAGGTTCACTTCAATGAATGTAGAATGATCTTCTGCAGTGCTACTGAAAGTCATGATTGACTCGTGAAAATTTGCCATGTCATATCTAACAGCTACTTCTCATACTGTTGGCAGAGCTTACTTTTGTACAGCGTTTACGTAACATAACACAGCACAGCACACGTTTTTACTCTTTGTGGGAACACACACATCTGTAGGCACAGACTACTTTATTATTTCACACGATCATGTCACGTCACAGTGGTTGCCATAACAATATAAACAGACATTCAACTAAAATGAACCAACATCAAAATCAGATCACGACTCTCAACACCCCCACTGGCTCATATTTGAAAATTTCATACTGCATAAACATAATCTGGTTTGTGTATAAATGTAATTTTTATTCTGCTAACGTGGATCTCAAATTTGAAAAACTGTGTTTTCTAAACTTGGGAACACAATATCTACAGTACAACAAAAATTATCTAACATTTCAGAAAAGCCATAACACATTGAATTGAAGAATATTGAATTATAGATGTTCTGTGTTTTCTGTATTTGGAAACACTGAAATATTAGACTCATTCATCGTGTTTGTGACGTGTCACACAGTAAAGACAAGAGGAGGCTGCATTTCTCATGATTGGTTTTTTTTTTAATAATTCAAACACATGAATGAAACTGTATTTAGCTCATGATTGTATGTGTTTCCAGGGGAAACCGGGTATACCCGGCAGCTCTGGAGAGAAGGGACCCCATGGTGAACCAGTATGTATGCTGCATCCTCAGTCTTATATTGATACAGAAAAATGTAGATTATTCACATTACTAAAACCAACCTGTCTTGTGTCATAAAACTCAGAGAATCAGTGGTGCTTCAAATTTTAAAATAAACTATCTTAGCATCTCCTGTGATGAATGTTCTTGAGGGAGTACAGGAGATGTTCGAGCTTTTCCATTTGTTTATTTTCCAGTTTTTGTTTGTCTTCATTATGTACACTAATATCTGAGAGCTCCATATCTTAGCTGTTCCTATTTTATAAGTACTTGAAATTCCTGGAAATCCTTCAAACCCTGAAGGAGATTAAGAGTGTCAAAGAATCAGATGCAAATATTTATTGAGGCTGAGAATGAGGCTAGAGGTGACGTTTATATTCTGCATCTCATCTTGCTTTTGGCCTTTCTCCAGGCATCCCCAATAAATACACTGATAATCATTGAACTGTACGTGTTTATTGTTTCTTTGTATGATCACATTGTGGATTAGGCTAACTATTAGATTTGAGTTTTATTTACTTTCTAAATCCTTGTCATTGTGGGTGTTACCTTAACACATCACACTCATAACACTTTCTCATAGGGAGCCAAAGGACCTCCTGGAGAGCCTGGAGCTGAAGGAGAGCAAGGATCTGAAGTAAGTTATCAAACTAAACTAATATAAGTGACCCAAAAAAAATCTATTGTTTTGTACTTTCAGGTTTTGCAGTCTATACTTATATTTACATTAAAGGCCAAATTCTGTATTCATCATGCCTGTGCTCGCCCGTCTTATCATTATAGGGTGGCCCAGGGGGAGAAGGTGAGCCTGGTCCCATTGGAGAGCCAGGGTTAAAGGTCAGTACAACCTCTCATCATCCGTCCTACTCTTAAATTCTAGAAAACATTTGTCATGTAAAGCTGCAAAACTCACCACCCTCCAGCAATGTGGACAACCATGAACTTGCTCACTCAACGTGGACCTGGAATAAGCGTAGCCTTAGGTGTAGCTAACTGTGTGTGGTGTTTGTATGTTTGACCTTCAGACAGCTCTGCGTTGTGTTGTGTGTCTCTGCAGGGTGATGCTGGGCCTATAGGACCTGAAGGAGAGCAAGGACAAGAAGGAATGAGGGTGAGTGACTGCAAACAAATCCCTAATCCCTTCCTTCTTTTTGTTTGGGTAATTCTAACCCAGTGGTTTATTTGCTCCAACTCAGTTTGATGAGGGGGTCTAATCCCCCTGCAGAGGAGGGCAGGATGATGAAATAGTTTCTGTCTGATGAACTATAACAATAACACTTACTGCTTGCCCTGTCTTGCTGTCCTTTTCACATAATTAAATTTGACATTCTTTAACATGGATTTTCAAAAAGAAAATCCCTTGCCTGTTTAGTAGCTTCATTTTATATTTGAAGGAGATAAAAATGTAATCATTCTGTTAATTGAAATTCTCTAATAGTGTCTACATGAGGGATCACATGGGATATTTGCTATTCTGTGTGTCTGCTCCTCAGCTCAATATTTATTAATGCAGTCAGGGTTTTTTTAAGTCATTTTCAGTGAGTTTTGCATATTATGTAATGCAGTGTTTTATAAGTCACCTTTTTGGTAGTTTAACATGGGTGACTGGATGAAAAAAAACATCCCAAACTGCTCCATATGTAAACAAAATGAAAAGGCACTATTCATGAGTCCTCAGGACTGAAGCAGTATAAGCAGAGCAAAAACTCATTTGTTCTTGAAAATTCACATCGCTATTGCTAATTTAGGGGCACAGCTACAGCTTAAGATGTTATGTTCACACACTTCATGTAGCCTTATACTGTTACATTATTCTAGCCTAATTTAAAGTGTGTAGCAACACGAAGAGTGCATTATTCTATGATTCTGTTACTAGCAAAAGGTGTTGCTGGACCACTTCAATCCACAGAAACTAATCTAGAATGTAACACTCGCTCTGTCCTATCTGAGGTGGGGGAGGGAGAAAAAGAAGAAAAAGAGAAAGCTGAGCTGCACAGGTCTACTTTATATGATATATGATTGTTTTTGTGGAAATTTTTGTGGTAAAAACATGGAGTAAACTGTTAGAAAAGAAATTTGTGTGGATATGCCTCTACTACACGACGTACCTCAATCTGTAAATGGGGGGGTGGAGTATGTGCCTCTGTTATACGTTGGAGCTTACATGGGGTCTTTACGGGGTCCCCGTTGAAAAGCACTGTAATTGTCCAATCCTGATTTTTCATTATTGTTTTTCTCCCTCCCGTCCTGTGCTTGTGCCCCCCTGGGAGAGTGTGCCCCCCCATTTGAGAACCACTGGTCTAGCCTGAACTGAGCTGTAAGCTAATGAAGTAAAAACCTCTTAGGCCTTATACAGAAATATAAACTGTAGATTTATGTCTCACATAGAACACTCTATAGTTACAGATGAGCCAACACTCAGCTGTGGACACCACAGACTCACTGTGTGAAAAAAGCTTTATCAAGACATTTTCTTCCAGTTGCAGTGGGGGGTCTCAATGATAATTCAGCATCATGATAATGGAATTGTCCATTGGTCCAAGCCTAATTCACTTACAGTCTAAGTCAGATATCTCACTGTGCCAAAGCTGATTCCAAAATGGAACATCTTAACATGATAGATGAGACCAAAATTATATGTTAACTTTTTAGTAATTTTTTAAAATGTTTTTTTAAGGCTTTAATTAACCATCAAGGATACTGTACAGAATTATATTGAGCTAATGTTGGAATGATATAAATGTTATGTTTTCTTTTGTTTATAGGGTGCTCCTGGTCCTCCTGGAGAGGATGGTCCTCAAGGGAAAGATGGACCAAAGGTAAATAAAACAAAGGCCAATATTTTTCACTTAATTTCACTCTTTTGTGCAAAGGTAACCTTGTACCCAAAAAGGTGATCTTAATGTTATGGTGAGTGTTATCATATCAAAACAAGGCCACACTCCTCACAACTTTGAACAGAATTGAAGGATTACATATTAAGTTCAGTTAAAGTTAATGGAAATCAAACCTTTCACCAGATGTCTTTAATCTGCCCCTGAATTCCACATGTTATCTGATTGCTGTGAATAGATATAAAACTATATCATGTGTAAACTACCTGTGTTGTCTTTGTCTCCTGTCAGGGTGAACCTGGTGATCTTGGACCAAGAGGAGAACCAGGGGATAAAGGCGTAGAGGGAGACCCTGGGCCTCCAGGACCAACTGGAGGGCCTGGAAAACAGGGCTTTCGTGTAAGTCTTTTTTTTCAGTTATCATCTTGTTCATTTATTTGTCAAGCTTTTTCTAATGAATACCACTTTACTGGGTTGCTCTTCTGCCTACCCATAAGGAAAATCTTATGAATAGTGAAATTCTTTATTTAAATGAATTTCTGATTGAAAAAACATACACTTGTACAGTTGGGGAAAAAAAAGATGGTCATGCTGATTTGTGTTTATACAGAAATTATTCCTCTGCTTTTCATTGTGGGTTTTTTTGTGTAAGAGTTGGCAGAGATTATTAGGGCATGAAAATATGTTTCTCTGACAAATACATCAACTAATATCACCTTCAAATATGGAGCAAGTAATTTTCAGATGATAATGTCCTTATGCTGTACCCCACTAGGGGTCAGCCTTCTCCTAACCAAAGACCAGGGGCCACTGGGGCAGTAAAGGGATTATGAATGTTAAACTGTTCAATAAATGCCATTTGAAGTCTCCTTTAAGTTCAGATCCATGGGTAGGAAGGTCATTATTATCACAAAGGAAGGGTGTTTTAATAGATAACTCACAGGAACAGTTGCAAAGCTTTGTGGAAAACTTGTTATTTCATTTTGTGTAAACAACTGTCAGATCTCAAAAAGGTTTTAATAAAATGTATTCCAAAATATTATTTACATATTAAAAGGTCATAGTTCTGTTCACATTTAAATTGGGAAAAGATTCAACTTAATATTAAAGTTGAAGTGACAAATCTAAAGCGACATATAGGATGATGTAAAGTTATTGATATCATTGCTCACTGATTGTGTTCATATTAAAGGGGCCAGAAGGAAAATTGGGACCTCCAGGGAACAGAGGACGCCATGGCAAGAAGGTAAAGAACTTCTTCACCAGCTCTTTTTCAAACTCCAACACTCTTTAAAGGTGTTTGAGTTTTTACAGAGAATTCCTCACGAATTTTGCATAACCTGCCTAAATTTTGAGTATATGTTAATTTATTGAATCATTTTCTGAAAACAAGTAGAACCAACAACTAGAACCAACATTAACGATGAGTTTGCAGCTAGTATATGTTTGTTTTCTAGTTGAAGGACCATTTCAAAGAATAACATACCTGCTGTTATAACGGGATGAATTGTGACTTTCCACCTGTTATGGGGAACTGTTATCACACTGTAAGTGGTGTTTTTCATCTGCACAAAATGCTCTTTCTCTTTTCAGGGAGAGAGAGGTCCTCCAGGTATTGTTGGTGAGACTGGAACACGAGGAGAAATTGGCCAGCCAGGAGAGCCAGGGTTGAAAGGTGCCAGAGGAACTCGTGGCCCACCAGTTAGTTCCCATTCTTTTTGTCTTTATTCTCGGTATATATATATATATATATGATTGTATAATAAACAAGCAGATGATGAATTGGCACCATTTGTAGTTTGGACATCCTAACCCTCAACATTGTAACAGTCTTGAGCAAATTATGTCTGATGATGTGAGCAATTTAAGAGTTTGTAAGTACATACCCTTTACTGGTTTGATAAAGAATGTAAAAATATCATTACTTTTCAAAACTGAGTGTATTCTTCCTTTTGTCTTTCTCAAGTTGTTAATGCTAAACAAATTATTTACGTCTCGATCCTAATAAAATCACCCTGATTAGAGGATCGAGTCTGTATTGATGTGTGTTTGAGGCCAAGGTTTGATCTAGAACAGAGGAACAAAACAAGAAGCACATGATTTCTCTGATAATTTGGTTGTGACGTTGTGTTCTGCATTTCCTCCAGGGTTCACCTGGAGTCATGGGCATAGAAGGGCAACCCGGTTTACCAGGATACACAGTGAGTTTATTTTCCCTGTGGTTTTATGAGAACCATTTTCACATGTACAGCCAACATGTGACGCATATATAACATGTTAAAACTGCCAATTTATATAAACTCTTTTTTTGTACTCTTCCCTGTCTTAATGCAGGATTTCTTAGTCTAAGTTTAAAATCTAAACAGCTCTGTTCAGTTAAAGCAAACATATGTGCCTGAAAAAAAAAACCATTCCAGGTTTACTCATGAATTTACATTGTGTTGCATTATGAAACCTCAATCCAGACCTCATCACCACATCATGGTGCTTTAATCTCAACGTGGGGGTTTGAATGCAGGTGCAAAAGAGGGTATGGTGCAGTTGAGGACACTGCTTAATCCTTATCACACTCTTATCACTCAGTGCTTTCAATTATCCAATGAATGCTGAAAGTAAAATATACTGAATGCAATGAAAGTTGTCAGTGCCAGGGCAATGTCTACATCCATTGCATAACATGAACAGGATGTTAATTTTGTCTCTTTTGGTGAATGTGTATATTCTCTCAAACTCCTTCACTCTTCACTTGTGCTGAGAGATTGCTGAAGGTCTGCCAAAACCCAAATTCTCAGGTGAAAGAATGGAAACGCTCCTCCTCATGGAATCATGTTTACATTAAGCAGATCTGATTAATATGCTGACAGCCTTCACAATGCACGTCAGCTCTCTAAGAGAAACATGCTGTGGCCCGTACAAATATGGAGGATTTGTTTAGAATAATCTACTCTGTCTTTCTTTTAGGGCCACATTGGAAAACCTGGGCCCATTGGACCACCAGGGCCTAAAGGTGAAAAGGTAGTGTGATTCAATGTTGCTGAGTTTACTATGTGCAGTATGCGTTACTTTAGTGACTGGTTATGAAATCTTGTGAATCTGTTTGTCCATTCCAGGGTTATCCAGGAGAGGACAATAAGACCCCAGGACCCCCAGGGCCCTTAGGTGAACCAGTAGGTCTTGTTTTCTTTCAACCTCTTGTTTCTAATCTCTCCATGCTCTGTTTTGTTCAAGGTGTTCAAATACTGGATTAACACGGGAAATAAAACTTAATCCTGATTAAATCCTGATCTTGCACTAAGTAAACTACTCCTTTCTGCGTGATTGAATTGTCAATAATGTTTAAGTATTTTTGTTCAAACCTTTCAGACGCTGATTATCGACTTGTGTGGCTCAAATGTTTTTGTTGGTCCCTGTAGACTCAGCATGTACAGAAAAACATTGTACCAACAAAGCATTAATGCCTTCTGATAAAAGCAAGAAGAAAGCAATGTTTCATCACTTAGCCTAAGACAAACCTAACATAGCATGAAGTGGGTTATTACTGCACAGCCAGATGGGTATAGATAGCAACCGACTATATTAGAAGTATTAGATGATCATTTTGGCTCAGTGTTCAAGTATTCATATAGGAAATACAATGGCAACCTCTGTCTTTGCAGCTGAGACAAGATGGCATGTAAGTAGGGGTGAAAAGGTGAAATTACGGCTTTTAATGTGAGTCTTGTAAAGTTACAGACTCATAACATCACATTTGTTTCGTGTTGGTGTATATTTCAGCCTGAGAAGTGTATTTGACTTGGAAGTGCTGAATTTAAAAAGCTCAAGTGATGCATTGTGAGTGTAAATGTATGCATAAATATAGTAAGACTATTCATATGTTTGTATTTCTGTCTACATAGGGGCCCCCAGGTGAGCGTGGGGAGCGTGGAGAACCTGGAGATGAAGGATATCAGGTAGACAATACCATTTAATCAAGACATACGCTATCACACAATCTGGCCTTTTACTACTTGCAGTCTTTTGGGGCTTTATTGAAACACTGCTGCGCTCGGATGAGATTAGACCACACAGGTTGAAAAGGATTAACAAATTCCCCGAAATGAACCCGGAAAGTGTGGTGTTTTTGTCACTTCATGTCTTATAAGTAGCTAAGTCTTTTAAAAAGCACACACCGACACAATACTGCCTGTGTTTGCAAGGATGCTCAGTGACATAATGCATTTCTCAGCCTCTTAGTCTAACCTAAACCCAACACTTACCCTCATATTAAATCTAATCTCACCAAAAAACAAGTTTCGAACAGCCCTGGGTAAATCCATTTTAGGCTGATCACGCACGTTTTTTCATGCTTCCGAGGTTTTAAAACTCAGCTTTTGTAGTCCACATACACACACACCAGTGAAACACGCATTTTCTCAAGTGTGATTTCTTTATTTTGTCCAGTTTATTATATGTAAATGCACATGATGTAGCTACAAAATGTTCAAATGGTGTATCATGTATTATTCATACATACAGCTCTGGAAAAAGGAAAAAGAGACCACTGCGAAATTATCACTTTCTCTGATTTTACCATTTATAGGATGTGTTTACATTTTTGTTTTGTTCTCTAAACTACCGACAACATTTCTCCCAAATTTCAAATGAAAACGTTGTTATTTAGAGTATGTATTTGGTCACATGGTCAAAATAATAAAAAGACACAGACCTCAAATAATGCAAAGAAAACCAGCTCATATTCATTTCTAAACAACACAATACTAATGTTGCAAAAGTGGAAAAGTTTAGACATCAATATTTGGTGGAATAACCCTGATTTTCAGTGATGGCTTTCATATGTCTTAGTTCTCCACTGTTGCTGTTGGATGACTTTATGCAGCTCCTGGTATAGAAATTCAAGAAGCTCAGCAAGGTTCAATGGCTTGAGTCCATCTATGTTCCTCCAGAAGTTTTCAAAGTGGGTTCAGGTCTGGAGATTGGGCTGGCTATGACAAGGTCTTCATCTGGTGGTTTGTCTTACACACCTTTATTGACCTAGCTGAGGCCAGGAGCATTGTCCTGATAGAAGAACCAGTCCTCAGAGTTTGGGAACATGGTCAGAGCAGAAGTCCAGTAGTTTTCAATAGTTATTTTTGAGTTCCAATTAATTTTGCGATACTAATAGCACTGTTTTTGCCTATTGTTAGAAGATAGTGATGGCCACAGTAGTGGTGTTTATACTTGTCCTTCTTAAATAAGACATGGATCAGGTGTTTATTCAGTAGAATAAGGTGTGCTTGTGCTGGAATTCAACAGACACAGGAATGAAATGGCTGTCATATATGCAGACATGCTGATTTCAGAGGAAATTGCAGTTTTTTCCAGAGCTGTATGTTTCATATGCATTTGTCTACATATTCTTAACATGTAGTATTTTTTTTCTTAAGGATTGAAAAGTTTGGTGCTTATGGTATAAATGCAACTGAAAATGGGAGAAAAATATATTGTATAATTGTATCATGTTTCAGGGCCATGTTGGTATCCCTGGACCTCGTGGACCTATTGGACCGCAAGGACCACCGGTGCGTCATTAAAAGTCGTCAAACCTGTGGCTCTGAAGTAATAGTAGAAAATTGTTGAAAAGTGATGGAGCATTTCATTCTTAAATGCTTATCAGTGTGGTGGTTTTAAATATGTAAAAGCCTATTTGAGTAGCCTAAACTTACCTGACAAACATCTTTTTTTTTCTTGGCTTATTCAGGGCTCACCTGGCTTCTCTGGAGAGGCAGGTCCAAAAGGCGAGACAGGACCTCCGGTGAGTCTGTGTAACTCTGCAGTTTGTCAGTGTCCCCCTGTCACCAGAAGAGGAAGTTAATATAAATGTTAGGATTTTTGGACCTCTCCAGTGTTCTGCATTATTTCCACTCAGTTTTGATGGAATGTTGTTCAGAAATACAGATGGGTGAAAAATTATAGAAAAAAACAAAACACCTGTGAGTAGTGTATTCCAGGATGAATATGGCTTCATCTTTAGGGCATGAGGGCTCATAGAATGGTTCAATGATTGTGAAAATAATGTGAATCATATGCTGTGGTATTAACAGCCATCAGATTTCAGCTAAACTGAACACCTTCAGCACATATTACAACTCTGATGATGCTACATGTACAAGTACACTGTTTTTATAGGTCCATTTTTCCTATGATTCTACTTACCTGAGTTCTTTTTATTTATTTTTCCTCTTTACTTTAATCCAAAAAGACTCCATTACATCAATATGTATCCTCTGGACACTAATACAGCTACAGTGTCTTCTAGAAAACCACTCTCCTCCACCTTCTAAGTCCTCAACCTTGTCACAGGCCTCTGATTATATAACTTAATTGTCCCTGGGAAACAACTTTAAACCTCCTTGATCAAATTCCACATAGCATTTTTAATAGTGATGTATTCACAGGTTTCCAGATAGACTACCTCGGAGCTTTTTTCCATATGTGAAACAGCTTGTGTGAGAGGGTGATTATATAACAACTTCAAATAAGTTGAAACTGTTTGAACAATGTCTTCATGTGCAACGTATAGAACCATCTGTTAAAAAACATCGATAACGTACTCGCCCTTTTTGAAGACACATAACATACTTTTGGGATCTGCTGTAGGTCTGTTTCAGATTAAGGACAGTGATAACTCATTCCTTGAGGGTATTTCTCCTGAACTGCACATACATAGCGTCTTATATTAAAAGCTGGGTGGATAACATGAAAAATTAGACGTATGGTTTTTATAAGGGTAGACAAATTTTCATACACATTTCTGAGTCTCTGTTGAGCCCCAGTGCACTGTATCTGTATCAGATCTGTTGAACTTCTGAACTTCTTTAGTGTAAGATGTGAATTTAGAATAGTTTTAGTGTTGACAGGTAGGTAAATATGTGTTCGTGCATGTGTTGTTACTCAAAACATATTGCAGTGTAGATTTTTGTGTTATTGTCACACCATGTATTTTCATTGCACCTCATTGTGGTTAGAACCAGTGACATTTGAGCTTTTAAATATACAGTTAACGCTTATGTTTACGTTTTTGACTGTCTGGCCTGAGTAGAGTACAAAAACAGTCCTGAACTTGTGTTCTCCATAAAACTCATATTAGACAAGGTCTTTACAGAATGTGCTCTTCACCGAGGAGCAAGTAAGGTATTTAATCTTATGTGTATTTGTGAATGGCTATGTATGTTTTATATACGTATGTTTATTCAGGGTTCAGCTGGAAAAAAAGGAGCAAGGGGGCTGAGTGGAGCTCCAGGCCCTGAAGTGAGTATCACATCACATCAACATAGCCCTTACCCTCTATAACAGACACAAAAGACAATTAGCAGTGTAATGTAGAACACCCAACACAAGTGACTGCCTGCATGAAAACATAAACGCTGATCTAACTTGTGGTTTTAACATAAGCTTCATTTAATAGATGTTTTCAGAGTTTCTGCAGGTCATTAAAAAGCATTTAAAGTTATTAAATAGTCATGAAAATTAAGCCCTTAAATGGCATTAAAAAGTATTAAATTCCATTTCCAGAGGCATAAAAAAATGAA
>JAPTYQ010000019.1:4348789-4361429 GCA_029814465.1 Ostorhinchus cyanosoma
TTTGGTTCATTTATTTGTGTATTTGGACCCTAACAGTTCATAAAGTTTGAATTTGAACCCTCCAGCTGCTGCAAAACAATTTTTATATTCATTTAGGCAAAAATCCAGTGGATTTCTACAACCCATTTTAATTCCTGCTTAATTTGTTATGTCTCTAACTAGTTACGTCATAACATTTGCACATATAAGGTCAAGACTTCCAACGAACATTTCTCAGAGTACGACATAATTGATTGTAGTAAAAACTGAAAATAGGGCCAGCGCTCAAAACAACCTTTCTGGTGTCATTACTCAGAAATAGGGCTGAAGATGGACGCGGAGTTGAATTAATGAACAATTCAGACCCAAGCATGGCATTTACAGTTTATGTAGACCACAGGGAAATGTTTTAAAATGCATAATTCCATGCATGATTAAAAAAAAAACTAAATATCACTTCTTTAAAGGGTCTGTCTTTCGATAGGTTTCCCTTTTGGCAGTCGCAGCAGAAATGACTGAGCTCCTTAAACCATGACACATTAGATTTCTGTCAGTCCAAACACAGACAAGTGGGCTACAATAATAGCCACCGATCAAATCATGCAGACATATGGGAATTGGTGGAAAATGTCTGACACACATTTACACTCAGGAACCCGATTGTATGCCATGTCTGAAAACATTCTTACTCAGCGCCTTATGTAGGTCACAGAAGGAGTCAAACAATTTCCTTACATAAGTGAACTTTCAATGGGACATTAGTTTTACTCTAGTAAATTCTAAATCTCTTTAGCAGACATGTAGTCTGAATTGGAAAGGTTTAATGATATGCCTTTTAAGGATGGCTTAGCCTGGTTGAATATAGTTTACACTGAGTAAAGCTGTGTGAATATTAGGTTACAGCTAAACGTACAAGTTTAATGCAGTTTGTATTATCACCTAAAGACATGTTTCCACCAGTCTATAAAGGCAGACCATAGAAACCTAGCTGCCCATTAAACCCTCATTCTGCCTTGTTCCACTGTTCCCTTTTATACAGGGTTTTTATTTGGCTCCTGTCTTTCAGCTTCTACCGTTTATAGCTTTAACAACGATGAGATTAATGCTGATATCGATTAATCATTGAATGGATTATTTGAATTGATTGGCCTTCTGTGGTTTGCTACACACTGGGAAGATTCCTAGTCTTTCCTTAGCTTTGCCAAGATTTGGGAAGCCAAGTCCTTTTTACGTCTGGCTTTTATTTACATAATAATGTGTGAAACTCTAGCAAACTGAAATAGTGTTTACAGCAGCTCTATTGCTCTTTGTGGTATTGTTTCCAGTGGTTGTAATTTTGTAGTACAGCTTTTTGGGGATAGCAGCTTTGTTTGGGTCAGCAGACTGTTTTGATGCCTGGTGTTTTGAGTGTGTTTCTTTACGACTGAATGCACTAGAGCGTCTCAACAGTTTGGCAGGAAACTAAATGATTTCTCTTTCTTCTTCCATACTGGGAAAGATTCTGTAATGTGGTTTCCTTCTGTCCCTGTTGGCAGGCCACAAAGTAGTCCTCAGCACATGACCTTGTAAAATTAGAGTCCCATAATGTTTTTCACTTAACTTCTTGTTTTTGTTTTCATCGTTATTTACACAGGGAAAAGAGTTTTTTATAGTGTTTACAAAATGTGTTGTGATGCATGCCTAGTGGAACAGGAAATACATCTAACGAAAAACAAAAAGTTGTAAGATTTGAGAGAAATGTCCATTTGTCAATTCTGATAGGCTGTTTATATCAGTTAAAACTGGAAACAATCTTAACAACACATTTAACATCTACAGTAATCTTTTCAATCTGTTCAATTGTAGAACTTAATAAAACCTTATCAGTGATTAGATTTATTCTCACTATCACATTTTCAGTTCTATTCAGCTTTGTGTCCCAATATGCAAAGGAACTGCTGTCATACAGTCGAGGAAAAAATGATTAGACCATCAAAAGTCATCAAAAATAATGGTTGTGCAATCAAGTACTACCTCCTGTGTGTATCATGTGATTAAAACAGACAGAAAAGAAAACATGGAAGGAATAAAAAGCTCAGTTTTTATCAGTACAATGCCACAGATATTGATGTAAGAACTGAAGTGATTTTGGTTATTATCAAGAAAACATGGAAAATGGCTACATATCGGCTCTGAAATTAAACTGTCCTGAGCTATTTTTGTTGTTATTATATTTGTCCAAACAAATGTACCTTTAGTTGTACCAGACATTAAAATGGACAAGAAATTGACAAAAACAAGGGTGACCTAATTATGTTTTCCAATACTGTACTTCTAGAAAAGTCTGATAAACTGTGTGTGAGGTTAAATACAGTATTAGGTCAGTTTTAATTAAATCTCTGGGGGGTTTTTTTCTGAGCTGATAGACACTACATTTTTCTTGTGCAAAGTGTTTGAAGTTCCTGATCCAGGCTCCTCAGTGTGTTTGAAGAACAAAGCCATATGTAAGATGACGTCCTACTCAATCTGTTATTTTAATATCACATGCTCCTCTGTGCTTTGCCACACTACTGATGGAGCAGGAAACCGCTGTGGTCTGTGGTGCAAGAAAGTAACTCAGTGACAGGCAGTCAGGTTTATGGGTACACTTAAGAAACACACTGTCAAGTCATATCATAACCAGGAGAGGCCAGCAAACTTCAGCACTGTGGTTTCCAGTTGTGACTGTACAACACATTAGAAAGGTATTTGGATCTGTTGAAATAAAGGCAGGGATTTTTCAAATGTACTTTTAATTTCACGTTGACTGAATGAATCTGAATGTGTACTCCACAGATGATTTAGTATATACAATACTGGTTTGCCTGCTGACTCATTAAATCAACACCGACCTTCAAGATTAATGGATCTTTTGTCGGTTTCTGCTTTAGTTCAGTTCACAAACTTGAAGTAATGTGGCAAACTCACTGTTTTCCTGATTTATCATTTTTACTAATTAAGTGGAGGGAAGATGAAGACTGCCAGCTGGTATTAACATATCCTTCTGAGACCCAGCAATGTATTTTCATCCTGTTTTCACAGTTATATTAGGAAAAAAAAAAGAAACAAACCAAAAACAAAATAAAGAACAACACTGTTCACAGCAAAAGGCATTCCATGAAAAATTAATTAAATAAAAATATATATCTGAAAAACTGTTGCATTAAGGCAATTAATTAATGCAAAAAAAGCCAAAACTTTTACTTACTGTGTCTCAGGAGGATTTGAAAACAAAAAACAAGAACAAAATTGCGTTCACTAGATGTAGTTTTGGTTCATTATGTAAAGTGAAACGTCTTAAAGCTTTTTACATTTCGGAGGTTATACAAAATGAAATAATGGTTTAATTTACTGAAAAGTCTGACATGCATTCCAGGGTCAGAGAGGTCTGCTTGGACAGGAGGGACCTGTGGGACGTCCAGGTCCCAGAGGAGAATTTGGACTTCCTGGACCACAAGGAGAAATAGGACTTCCTGGTCAGAAGGTACAAAAAACCAAGCAATCAGCATCAATGACACTCGAAGCTCTTGTGTTTCGGAAAAAAAAACAGGTGATGAAAGTTTTGCTTCTGTTTTTGATTGCTTGTTGTTTCAGGGGGAGCCAGGCCTTCCAGGAGACAGGGGAGTCGCAGGTCTTAAAGGCATGGAGGGTACTACAGGTGACCAGGGCAGGAAGGGTGACCCTGGACCCAAAGGACAACCAGTGAGTATTACACAGTTAAAACAAGTGGTGCTGATTCCACTTCAAAATGAGATCCAGAATTATTCTCATTATCTTAAACCATTTGTGCATTAGTAGTAATATTAGTAGCAAAGTCATTTTTGTGAATAATAGGTGTGAAAAAAAAACATTTTTGTCAACTACAAAATTGGAAAGAAAATTTTAATAAAAACAAAGCTTTCTAAAAAAAAAACCCCAAAAAATACAAACCCAAAATCATCAAGATACTATTGTGTATTCATGACAATAACTAAGACTGAAGTTACTAAAATATTACCCTCAGTTTTTCATATTTCATTCATAAACATAGCATTTTGTGTGGATTAATGTGACTTTTTTTTTTGGTTATACTAGTGTTATTCCAGCAGATGGCAAGCATGTCACACATGTTCCCAGACTATGACAGTAATCACTGCAAAAAAGTGGGAAGAAAGCAACAAGGTCCCATTTGGCTTGAGTTTATCTCTTAGTTAAGAGCAAGTCCAGGTTAGTTTTAGATGATGAAATATGTGGAATATTTCTTAATACAAGGAAACTAAATGTACATTTTAAAACCTATCACAAAAAGGCTCATTGATCTTACTTTGAAAAGATTAGGGAGGAAGTCCATGGTACCTCCATGAAAACAGAGGCTGAACTATGGCTATGCAGCATGATGTGACCAGAGATACCCCCACCTATGCTTCTAACTGTAACCCAATAGCTGATACACTGACACTGTTGTTGTCTTTAGTGGATGCTTGTTCTTCTTTCTTAAAGGGGTCATATTTTGCTAAACCCACTTTTATTAGTCTTTGTTCATTTATGTGAGGATTTGGACCCTAATAGTGCATAACATTTGAATTTGAGCCCTCCAGGTGCAGCAAAGCTATCTTTATATTAATTTTGGCAAAAATCCAGTGGATTTCTACCATCTGTTTTAATTCCTTCTTAATTTGTTACATCTATATCTAGTTACATCACGACATTTGCACATATAAGGTCAAGACTTGCAATGGACATATCTCTGAGTGCGACATAATTGTTTGTCATTAGCAGCGGTTGTAGTAAAAACTGAAAATATGTCCATAGTTTGAGCAGATTACCTAAAATGTTCAGTTGTTGGTTGAACAGGACAGAGTAGCACAGCCAACAACCTGGAGGGGGCGGGGCATGAAGTGGCTCAATTGCATTTAAAGGGACAGCTCTCAAAACGACCTTTCTGGTGTCATTACTCAGAAATAGGGTTAAATATGGACCTGTGGAGTTGAATTAATGAAGAATTCAGACCCAAGCATAGTATTTACAGTTTATGTAGACCACAGGGAAATGTTTTAAAATACATAAGTCCACTTTAAAAAGCAAAATATCACTCCTTTAAGTGGTGGCATTATGTTTTTTTTTTAACTCAATAAGTCTTGCCTCTGAAAAAAGACAACATTACACAAAACTAACACTAACACTGAACCAAATGAACATTAAACTAAACAAGCCTGACTTAAAACTTTATTACACAGTCAGTGAAATTGAAAACAATCCAAAAATATATATAATAGCAATAACAATAATCCAACACTGTTATTATCTTAGTTAGTTTACATTAGCAGTACATTCACAGTATGCTACACACATTTGTTTTAACAGTATAAGCAGTGCAGTAGAAGTATAGACCTGATACTACAGACTGTTTATCATAACAGCGTTTTGTCTGAACACTCAGCTGATGCATTGGATGTTTTCTTTTGTAGCGAATGGTGTTATGAAACCCGTTGAATGTAGTCCTTCACATACAAAGTAGTGAACAGTGTTTGATTGTTGAGGCCATAATGGTGTAGCTTACACCACTGCTTATTTTAAATTGATTCCATCCCTCAGACTGTTTTTCTTGGTAAAAGAGGGGTTTATAGGCTTATATACATTATTTAAAACCTCTCTAAATTTAGCTTCAGGGACTAGTAGCCAATATGTGGTGGAGTAAAAATGTGTGTGACTGACACTTTTCCAGTTTGAGTAGAGTAACAAATTATCTGGGCAAGACCAAGAATGGAAACATACCGCCTAGAGAGGCCAAGTTATGTAAGATCCTCACACTCTAGAGACCAGGAAAAGAGGTGCTCTACTTTACTTATGTAACTCCTCAAAGAAGAAAAAAAAAAGAAACAACACTCAATCCCTCGCTCTCCCCTCCGTCGTCTGGTTATCGCCATTGATGCAGGTGAACCAGAGACCAGACTCTGGCCCTTGGGTCAGATCTCTTTACACTTTTCAATGAATAGAGTTTCTCGGCCAAAGTTGCTGGCTTGAAAGTAGAGCTGTCTGGAGGATACGGATGACTGGCTGTGCAAACATAGGGGCTGCCACCCTGGACGACAGACAGTACTCAGACGCTGAATTGGGAGCAGACACCTAACCCCGATCAGTGCTTGTCTAGGAACAGGCGTGAATGTGGGTTAGCAATACTTGAATCCAGACATCAAGCCTTGTGTGTACCCCAGTTCCTCTGAAATGACAAGGAGATTTTGAAGTGTGGGGTTATTGTGTTTCTGTTGTGTCTGAAACCTGCGTCTAGGTTAAGGAGCACAAACCACATAAATCAAAGGAACAATCTAAGTCTGAACAACCAACCAGAACCTTTTTATATAAAGCTATACATTTGTCATTGTTAAGACAAATATATTAATTATACATGTGAATTACACACACATCCAAATAAAAAATAAATCAAGACCTGTAACCAGTCATTAATTAAAGGTGTGTATGACTTTCATCACTCATTTTTCTTCATATTTGTAAAACCCATGTGATAGCCTCCTTATCACTAATCCATAAGTCTTTCCATGCTAACGCTCCTGAATCACTGCCCTCTCACTGAACAACTTTGAAGTGTACTCCATCACAAGCCATGTGTTTGTTTTCATACCATACCGATATGTCACTCGGGCCTTTTCAGAACTTTTGTTGCAAAGTGCATTGTGGGAATGGGAATTTCACACAGCTGCAGTATGGCTGCAGCAGCAACAAACACAGAAACGTCTTCATTGTTTTTTGCATTAGCGGCTGCATGAAATTCTGAAAAGGCCTGAGTGACAGTTTGGTTTTGGTTTTGGGTTGGTATGTAAACAGATGGTTTGTGATGGAGTACACTTCGAAGTTGTTCACCATGAGAGAAGGGATTTTTGTGCGTGAGCAAGGAAAGACTTATGGATTCATGATAAAGAGGCTATCATTCGGGTTTGACAAATTTGAAGAAAAATGAGTGATGAAATCATATGCAGCTTTAAGAAATGTCTACTCAAATGCTCATGTTAGAATGTTATGTGTAAAAGGAGAGGGTCTTCTGTTGCTCAGATTTGATTGTGTTTTCCATTTATAGGGTGAATCTGGAGATCCAGGGATGGTGGGTTTACAGGGTTTCCCAGGACCGAAGGTAAGAACTATGAAAGTATACCTAAAATTAGATTTTAGGTATACTTTCAGAAAAAGACACATTTTTCACTGTCCCTTTGAATTAACTGATATTGACTGAAGAGATCTTTTTCTTCTTGAACAGGGGCCGAATGGTGATTTTGGATTGAAAGGCTTTGCTGGTCCTAAAGGGCCCATTGGTACTTTGGTAAGTTTAACAAAATAAAATCAGTGAGCCTTTTTAAACAGACTACAGCAGAAATACTTTTTGTGAAATGCATATAACCAATATACCAAATACGTGCAATTATCCAAAATATCCTCAACCCTTGTGTGATATATGATGACGTCTTGTTTCACATTAGTCATTCTCAATCCTACTGTTTCTTTCAGGGATTCTCTGGACCTGTTGGCCCTGAAGGAATGATGGGCCCGATGGGGAAACCTGTAGGTGTCTGTGTGTGCGAGTGTGTGTTTGTTAATATATTTAAGTTTATGTCGATGAGTTACGGTCACACATACTTTATGTTTACAGATATGTTTTTAACTTTTTTATAGGGGCCAAGAGGTATGAAAGGAAGCAGTGGCGAAATGGTAAGAACTGAGTGGAATTCCTAATTTAAGTAAAAACTCAGGCTACCAAAGAAATGTTTAAAACTAAAAGTTACAAAATCGTTAAGCAGAAAAAAATGATAGTCTTGTACATTTCTTTAAAAGCCTGGATGCATACAGTTTAATTTAAATATTTGTCCGTTGGAAATGTATGTAATCTGTGTAACATTTACAAATATATACGTGTCTATTAATGTAGCATTTAACAGCTCATGGTACATGACGCACAGTGGGCAGACTGTGAAAGTTGATGCTGCTTTAAGTGGATCCTGTTATGTTGGTAATCCTTTCTTTATAACGTCAGAAAACGACTGACACATTCAGCTGTAAAACACTCAGCATTTTCTAATGGAAAGTTCTTGTTAGACATAAAGACCCCGGTCCTCTGAGCTAGAAAATGGTCCATTGTCATGCAATCCGTCACACTGTTTTTACAATTCAGCACTGTGTGTTTCATGTTTCAAATCATTTGTCCAATGTTTAGCAATTTGTCAATGTTTACTTTGTCTATGTCAGTACGGCTCTCTGGAAAAAAAAAAGTTGCCCATTCCTGGTTTAGGCACTGACAGCACTTGGCAAGGGTTAGGGAAAGATACAAAGAGTTTAATACAGAAAACCTCCACAGAGCTATGATAAAAAAAAAAAAATACTCACAATGCATTTGGATGAATTTGAACCAAACCACAATCTTTTCCTGACCATGACCGAAGTGTTTTTATTGTCTAACCCTTAAGCCTTACTGGTGTTGAGATGTGAGCGCCAACTCTGGATTTTCTTCCATCCATTTGAAAAACCAACTGACTGTTGAAGAAAGGCACAAAAGTAGCAGATCTTTCAGTGACAAATTACAATGAGATTATACGAATCTGTGGTTTTACAGAAACATACAATGGTAACATTTTCTGCTGGCGTCTGGGTTACATTTTTACAGCATGAACATTATGATATGGAGTCGATGTATCTTGATGAAACTCTACTGTAGTGTCAAAGTGGAGAAAGAGAAAGCATGGTTCTGCCAGTTATCACAGCACCACCTCCAACTGAATGACATTATAAAAAAAAAAAAAAAAAATGCCCATTATAGATGACGAAGGCTGTATTCAAAGTTCATGGGGTTCTTAAAAGTCTTAAAAGTCTTGCAGGATTTACAAATCTCCAATTAATACCTTAAACAAGTGGTGCCAGGCACAACAAACCCTGCCCCTCGCAAACATTTTACTTGATTTGCCTTATCTCATATCATTGCAAAAACACATTTTTGGTGACCTTGACCTTTGACCTCCATTCGAAAATTGGTTGTGTAGTTTTTGCGTAAAGTTGCTGACAAACAAACAAACAGACAAAAACCCAAACCAAAAACAATACCCTTGCTTCCCCTTTGGGGGGCGGGGTAAAAAGTCTTTAAAAGCTATTAAATTTGATACGGTAGGTCTTAAGTTATGTTGCCATAAACTTGTTCACTATATTGTGTGTAAATTTGTCTGTTAAATGTCAAAGCTAATGAAGTAACGTTAGTCGCCTCAGTTCCAACCTGACAATTTATAGTGAAATTTTGAACAATTACCGCTAACTTTGCAGCCCCTGGTGAGAAATGACTCAGAGGAGTGGGAATCAAGATGTTGGAGTAAATAAATACATTTTCCTTAATTCTAGGAGTCACAGATTTTTATCAGTAAAGCTGTGAAATGGGCATTCATTTCTGCTCTAAGTAGTCTTAAAAAGGTCTTAAATTGAACTTATGGAAACCTGTAGGAACCCTGTATATTTATAGATGCATTAACCTCAGCGAGGGTTCAGTGGTTGCTTTGTTTATGTGACTGTGCTGTGACAGTAGATCGCTGTAGTTGAGTCACAGTGAAAGTAGCTTTTCCTCAGTGTCTCCTGGAGCCCACTGTGGGGCCGTACAGGACTCTCAAACCCACTTGTGTAAACACTGTTAAGGAAATGCCTTGTCAAAATGTTAGCATGGCATGCCGCTGAGCAGTCGACTTTTTCACTTTTTTTTATCCCTGTTCCCAGTCAGTAATATCAGTCATGTCTAAATCAGTCTGAAGTTTACACGAATACGCACGCTAACACGACATGAACAGAGCAGCCCCTGTTTTCTTTTTCAAGCAATAATGGTGGTAAATATGTGCATATTCTAACATATTATTTGGTCACCTTTATAAAACTCAATCTGCTGTGTTTAATAAAATCCAACTATCTGGCATGTTTTTTTTGTTCTTTTTTAACAGATTCTTGTTTATCCAGAGGTTAATTTCCCCTTGTGGGACAAATAAAGGCATATCTCTAACTACTTATATTGTCGTTGTGAAACACCAATGTTCAGTCAAAGCTTTTCAAATCCCATTCTGCTCACTGTGAGGGTTTAAAGGTTTTCAGAACAAAGAAGAGACATATTTTCAACCAGTTAAAAATGGACTTATGTTTGTCTCTTTCTTCTAGGGGCCTCAAGGGCCACAGGGCAGTCCAGGTCCCAGAGTAAGTCTCAGTCTCATTCTTACATCTAAGTTGTCTGTCATGAGACTAATGGCTTTTTTTACACTGCAAAGACTGGAAGGATTTAACAACCCAACCATTTCCAAATAACCAGGCTGCTATTCTTTGCTCAGTATAGACTATATTACATTTATATGTCAGTATATTACACTACACCAATGGTCCTCAAACTTTTTACAGTGGAGTACTCCCTGAAATGTACTTTTTTAGCTAAGTACTTCCAACTCTCACTTCAGCATTTTTGATTGAAAAAAAAAAAAGATTGACAATATTTGTTCCTGTGCCAAAGGTGTCTGTTTATGTTTTCAAAACTTTGGAAACAAACATATATTTAACTGTAATATTTTTTTAAGTAAATTTTATGCAAAACATAAACTGAAGAGTGCCGCCTTTCATTGATAAGAAAAATATATAAATTGGTCATTAATTAATAATTAATTTATAAAATAAATACTTAGCTACTCAAATTAACTAATTTTGAATAATATGAAATAGAAATGTTCTTAAAATGTTGCCAAAGCTTTAACAACATAATGGACAATAAAACTATTATATGAATGTTTTTATTATGATTTTTACTCTTTTTGTCAGTACAATGCCATAGCTATTGATGTAAGAGCTGAAGTGATTTTGGTTATTATCAAGAAAACATGGAAAATGGATAGATATCAGCTCTGAAATTAAACTGTTGTGAGCTATTTTTGTTGTTATCATTGTATCTGTCCAAACAAATGTACCATTAGTTGTACCAGGCATTAAAATGAACAAGAAATTGAAAGAAAACAACGGGCGGTCTAATTATTTTTTCCGTGTCTGTATATGACAACCATAAAACTCCACCACCTAATAGAGGGCCACAGATGTCTTGTTTTGTGAATTGAAGATGATAATTCAGCTGCATCGTAATGACAACCTACAGCCAACCTAAGCTACATAGAAAAAGGGTACTATCTACAGAATAAAACAAGAAAAGCACCACGTAGCATAATAGAATTTTGTGAAATCAGTACAATTTATTTGAATAACTACGTAAAAATCAATTCTATGAAAGATTTACATTTTCATACATGCCATCAGAGGCCATCAGATTAGACACTACTCCTTTACACTTTCACTCAATAGCACAGACAAGCTTAGAAACATCAGATAATAATTATTTTGTGTTTCTTTGTCTCCTCAGGGGCCCCCAGGTTCTCCAGGTCCATCAGTAAGTACTTCATCTCGCACAAGAACCTATGAAAGAAAATATGTGTCTGTGTCCTGACGCTGTTGTGTGGTTTCTCTGTATATCCTCTTTTCTTGGAATCCTTTATCCAAGCCTCAAAGACTTTTCTAACAATTAAAAAAAATATGCTCGATCCAGGGCAGGACCTCTTTATTTGCTTATTTTCCAATATAACAGGATTTATACTGGTTCGGTGATAAAATGTACAGGAAAATGCCCCAGTGTTTTTCTTAGGTAACAGTGTCAGTGGAGATCCTTGATAAACCTTTTCTGACAGCGTAATGTAAATGTCTTTCATAATGTCTGGATAGTGTAGCTTTTACTGTTCGAACAATTCTAAAAAGTCAGAAAAACAACTAGATCAGATGCCACATTATGTGATAACTGTAGTGTTTGTGCTGAAAGGAATGTGTTATTCTTCCCCCTATCGATGTCAGGAATGTGGTGGTTTATTGATGCAACTTATTTCAGTGCTTTTCTGTTCTGTCATACAGTTTTCTCTATAAACTGGAGGCGTATTTATCTTGTTTTCTATCACCACTGAACAAGTGCATAGATTAAAATATTTCAGGCTAATAGTGAGCAAAACACTGGATCTTTTACATGTGTCTTAAACTGAATATGTTGATTTTTAATCCATAGAGGCAAATATATGATGACTCTGCAGTCTACGGTGTGTTTGACTCTAAGGCCGCCCTCAGGACAGAGGTAAAGCACTTCATACATCCACTCAACAAAGATGTGCAAATGTGATAGTCACTAGTTTTACAGGAATACAGTTAAAGGAGTGATATTTTGCTTTTTTTTTTAAGGAATTCTGCATTTTAAAACATTTTCCTGTGGTGTACATTAACTGTAAATGCTATATTTGGGTCTGAATTCTTCATTAATTCAACTCCACACTGGAATAAATCAAAATCTTACCAAGTCTAGTCAAAATATCTCATCACACTTAGAATAGGACATAATCACCAGAAGAGTAACTTTTCAGTGAGATATAAGAACTTGTTTTAGACAATATATATGGAAAATGTTATTTCATGAAAACTTACCAAGATCATTTTCACTCGTTCCACTGGTAAAATCTTGAATCCAGCTAAAAAATAAAAAAAAAAAAATCTGGCAATGGAACAAGTGAAAATTATCTTGATAAGATTTCTTGAAATAAGATTTTCCAGATCTATTGTCTAAAAATAAGTT
>JAPTYQ010000019.1:4369456-4382018 GCA_029814465.1 Ostorhinchus cyanosoma
CACACACACACACACACACACACACACACACACACACACACACACACACACACACACACACACACACACACGTTTACTGTAGCATCTCAACAATAAATATGTTGTGCTTTTCACTCCAATGCATTTATTGAGAGCTTTAGAATCTCTTCAGATGACAAGTTCCCATTCCCTTCCTGTTCAGAAACCACTTGTCTCTATATGATTTTTTTATGAAGGATTGAGACACATGTAACAGATTAAAAACAATAGGTTTATTCAGTTCAGCATTTTTAGAGTATACTCAGAGTAAAGTATAGGCTTTGAAAACAACAGCAATAAAGACAAAGTCACGTCCAAGTCCATCTTATGACAACATATTGAGTGAAATAAATAACAATAAGACAATACACAACAATAAGTAGACACTAGTGTAAGATCCAGGCAGGAAGAGAGACAAAGAACTGTTAGATGCTAAATTTTTTCCAAGATTAATGAACTCTTAAAACAAATAGCTGTCAACAATCCTCTTTTTCTAAGCTCATCGATATGTGACTTTTTAAAGATGCCAGTATCCACAAAATGAATGTAGTAGTCAATACAATGTTATTATATTCTTTAACATATACTCATAAATGTTCTCATGTAAAGCATTTACAGTGACAATGCAGCATATCTTATTAACCTTTATTCTTGGTGTGAGTTGTAAGCATAATATTTTCAGTTTTTTCATTCATTTAGATCTTGCATAAGGAGGTTGTTATTTGCACTTTGTTCGTGGTGTAAAACTGTTGATATTTTTTTTGTGCTGCAGCTGTGGAGTGTGTGGATCAGAGGAGGCCAAGTACAGATGTCCAGGCTGTCTCGGTTATTCTTGCAGGTGAGGTTCCTAGTGTTAAGGGATGCCCTGAATGCAAAATTCTAGGTTGATAACAATATTTTTACATTTTGACTGATGCATGATGCCAGTAATGATGTTACTTTCTGTTTCTTTATTTCACAAATCTAAAGGTAGAACATCAGAACTGACAATATGATCCAAACTGGTCCATAAGCTCAGACAAACCGTTACTAGTGTTGTTCAACCTGTATACACTGTAGATAATACTGGATGTAGCAGATGCAGAGGCTTTCATCTGTTATGAAGATGAAACAACAAGTTCAGGGGTAAACATAAATTTCCCAAAGTGTTGGTTGTGATTCTGATTATGTGGATTAATAGTTGTGGATTTTTCATTATAGTGTAGTTTTATTTAGTTTTTAGAGCAGTTTGCTAGTTTTTCTTAGTTTTCATTTTTTTTTCTTAATGCTGAGTTTTATTATTAGTTTTAGTTTTTTACATATCTTTTATTTTCCTCGTCATCATATTCAAAGAAAACCCATACAGGACTCTGCTGCTTTTCCAACTTTAGTCTCCATCTTGCCAGGTAGAGTGTGGATGAGGCGCCAAATGACAAGTGATGAGAAGTGACGGAGCGTGAAGGGCCATATGGTGCTGCCAGCTAAAATTGCTGGAGGGAAATAAATCGATTTCATATCAGTCCGACATTGACAAAGAGGCAAATGAAGGGAATTTAAACTCTAATTTTTATACGTTTCAGTAAGAGTTGTATGCACGTAATACAGTTTTAGTTGTCATTTTTTCTTTTAATTATAGTTTTTATTTATTTCAGTTAATGAAAAAAAATTTTTTTTTTCACTTCTAGTTTTTATCATTTCATTAGTGTTTGTTAACGATAACCTTAGTCCATAACACCAGTCTGGTCCGTCTCCCAAAGGTATCTGTGCTGACCTTGATCTACTGCAGGTCATACACTGATTTATACACCTAGATTTGATGTTTCAGGTGCAGCTTTGTTACACAGTGCAATAACAGACATGAGCAAAATGGGATGTGATGCCATTGTTTTCCAATCTGTGTGTTTTCTGTGTCCACATGGATACACACAAACCATAGACTTCACTCATCATGAATTCTCTGATTTTGGAAATCTAAAATGCTGTGTGGAAAGGCAGCTCAGACATAGAGAAAAATGTGAGTTTTACAAACTCTTTGCATAACTATTAGTCCAAATACTCATGAGAAACTTTAAAGAAAATATGACACTAACACAAATGTTTTAGATGACAGTGCCAATAAATCTAACCCAAAATCCCAAAGAAAAATCTGCATCATGGTAATAATTCTCATTATTTTTTTGTCATCCAGCCCTAGATATTAATGGGCTATTCAAAGTGATTATCTGCAAATAGATGAATAAAAATGAATATGCTACAATTCTGAAACTTGACCCCCAACATCTCCCAAAATTTTACCTTTAAATGATCTCCATGTGTAAGATTTAAGGGCATGTGAACCTCCATTACCCCTGTTTGAGGAACTGATTGAAAATATCAGTTAATGCCAAAAGAAAGATATTATTGTTTTAGTCCTATTGTTTTTTTTAGTTTATTTCAGACACAAACATAATAGAAAACATAAGGAAGAAAAAAAAATAAGCCCAAACAAAAATAAAAAATTGAATAATAGAAAAAGGAACAACTGTTGTTTTTCCTATTTTTCTTTTAAATAATGCTGTAATGAGGTGAGATTAATTTTATAAGCACTAGTTGGTTTTCTGTTCTCACCTGCCCAATTTGTTGTTGATTTGTTGTTGTGCAAATGAATAAAAAAAAAAAAAAAAAAACCTCCAACTTTTCGGTGCGTTCTGCTGGACATTATCCATCGAATAAGGGCAGTAAAACAGAAACAGGCTGTGGCTGCACTAAAACCAGACTTAAAGTCCATGTCGGATGCTACAGTGTGCTGATCTGCCTTGTGTTACTCCTGATTTGACTAAAGGACTTTTTGACCTCGGTCCCAATGAACACAGTGATCACAGATATCTTAGATGTCAGTCCACACTTGGATAACACAGGTTTCTTTTGTCCGTATCAGATGACTTACCATGATTATGAGCAGATTGTCTCAAACATAAACCGACAGAGCCAAACACTTATAACGCTATCAGAGAAAAATACTTCTGCATTTTAGAATTGCAATGAGATCACAACGGATAATGTGTTCTGTTTGTGAATAGATTTTCCCTTGATCTTTGCTCTGTCACCATGAGGAGAATGAGATCATGTAATTTCATACAAAGGAAAAGCTGTATTCCATCTGTGTCTGATATCACTTAAACGACAGAGAAATACTCGGGTCTTTTGAGATAGAAAACCAATATTCACTGACGCATTATGTAAGAATAGTTAAAACATTTTTCACTTTGGTATGTAGTAATATAATTTTTATGATTGGGTCATTGCCATGGTTTTGCTTTTACTGACTAAACTTTCCTTCTGTCGCCTGCAAAAACAGACCACTAATAACAGGAACGGTGCATGGCCTAGTCCTTGGAAATGAAGGATGATGAAGCATTTACAGCCTGATCCTCACATTCTGAAAGTCATATCTAAATGTGTCTTCGAGGTTTACTTTAGGTATCAGGGGGTGTTTGTCTTGTCTGGTATTGTGGGCATCACTCAGTGTTCCTTCTGCATAGTTTCTAGGTTTACGGTCGTTTCCAGGCCAAGTACCTGTCTGTCTGCAAGTATGTGGAAATGTTTCTTTTCACACTCCTATTACATTGCAAGAACCGTTTCTAATGTGTGATATTTCAGACGTTTTGGAACGGTCGCTCAACCTTCAGTGATACATTACCTGAAGACATCTTAGTGAAAAGCAGCTTAATTCATCAGAATATTATCAAAATCACAATATGACCAAGTGCAGTATCCAAATTGCCGGAGCTGCAAGTTCTAGATAAAGTGAAAATGCACGATAACGTAACATTATAAATGAAGCGTAGTGTGGATACCGATTTCCTGCTTTCAAACCATTACCAAGGTGATATGCATATTTAGTACAAACTAAAGTGGATGGAACTGGGACCCCATGTACATTTTGAGACTGATATTTTGCGATTTTTCTGTTGCCATGGAAATTTTTGGAGCCGAAAGTGACCATATTTGGATTAAAGGGGTTGAGCTGCAGGAGTGTCAGGGGTCAGAGCTGTCGTTGAAAGATTAGGTAGAAATCTACAACCCTTTTTAATGATGTGTTAATTTGGTACATCTACAACATCACGACATTCGCAACATTTCTCCGAGTATACCATAATTGTTTGTCAGCAGCAAACAATTGCATAATTCCGTTAAAAAAAGGAAAATATCACTCCTTAAAGGATTGGTTGTGTTTCTTCTGATAGTTTTGTTATTGATTATCTATGCTAGTGAACCCCTTGTTTCCTCACATGAAAATGAATGAGACGTCAGCTTGTTTTCTTGGAATCGGTCTCTCAGGACAAACATATTGAATATCATTTGGAATGAGGATAATGTTAGATAATGAAAGAAATCTAACATTGTTTGTCTGTCTGCAGACCCAGCTATTAGTTTAAATTAGTCTCAGGGATTTTGTTGGTTTGGTTGGCAACACCGTGCGCTGATTGTTCAAGTGCATCAGTGTGGGTTTAGCAGAACCACAGATCTTACATAATATGGCCCATTTTATCTTTTTTCTCTTCTTTTGTGAGGTTTTCCTTTGCCGCTCATTTTGCACCGTCTAGACAAACTAAATTACCACATAATCAAATCAGCAAATTATTTAAAAAATACTGTGTCACTAAAAAAAAAAAAATCTGTCTCTCTCCTGCAGCTTGTTGTGTGTAAAGAAGCATAAAGAAGATTCTGGATGCAGTGGAGTTCGAAACAAAACTGCCTTTGTGAGACTATCGCAGTTCGATGAAATGGCACTTCTCAGCGGTGAGCATCGTCCTCTTTACATCACAGAAAATCATACAAAAATGGCACCGTAAACATGACATTCAGCTCGATTTGATCTCAAGAGGGTCAGACCAGTAATAGAATAACACAATAACCTCTAAATAATAATAAATCTGACTTCCAACCTCTAGCAGTTGTGTCAAACATAGGGATGAATTTCCAAAATCTAAAAATTACACTGAGGATATTAGTCATCAAGGATGTCAGGCTGGTTTTAGTTCCAAATTCCAAAATTTTAACAATATTCTGCCTGTTACTAAATGTTTGTACCTTTTGTATAATTCACTGTGATCTGTAAGTTGTAATGCACACATATAAAGGATAAGTTGAGGCATAATATTGTTAAAATTTGCTTATTTTTCTGAAGAAATTTCCAGTTGTTCATGGTTTTTTAGGTTATTCACATTGTTTGTCAAAGGATGATTTGTTAATGTAAACATTTTCAGAATTTAATTTTACTTTTTTACTCCAAACAAAGAGAAAATCTTAGCGTTGTCATTATTTATAGGCCATTATTATACAGTTTTTTTCTGCTCCGGCTCACTTGTATGTGGCCCCTGAGCTAAAATGAGTTTGACACCCCTGGTCTAGTGCTTACCTTTGCATGGTTGCTGCTATATAATTAAAAAAGTGAATATATTACTAAAATCTAAATCCAAATACCTGCTGAACAAGTCCTGCCCTTTCCTTTTTCTGTTGAACTGAACTCTCCAGAATGTTGTTTATATATATTTTAGGGTTTTTTTGTTTATTTATTGGGTTATACAGAGACTTCAGTGTAATAAAGGTTTTTCTGAAGCTAAATCTGAGTCGTTTACTGTAATAAGAGTCTGTTATTGGGCCTGTTTTTCTGCAGATTACAGGTTTCTGGAGGATACAGGACGATTTGCTGACAGCGCCACCAGAGACGACCTCATCCGGACTCCACGTATCACCCCAAAAGTACGTCCTTCTTATATGGATGACGAGATTTTCCTTAAATAATTAAAGGTTATTGAAGTATATTTTGTTGATATCATAAATCTACATCCTCATATCTTTATAAATGTAGATTTGCGGTGAAAAATATATATGTCAGTGTAGGATTTTGTTTTGTTTTAACACGCATATGTTTCTCTAATGGAGTGTGAATTGTTTAGATATTTAACAACTAAACCCAGATGCTGCTGTGTGCGTTGTTGTCACTACTGTTCATGTGTTAGCTTCATTTGAAGGCAGATGTTCATAACCGCTCACGCAGTTCAGCCAAGAGTCTTCTCCAGAGTACCGAAATAAAAACCTGACTTGGCCCTTAAGTGGAGCCAACTCCGAAGTTTATACAAGGTAAAGTTTAGAGACACTAAATATAGTCGACAATGTTTTGATCTTAACGAAGTAAAACAAAAATAAAACCGTTGAACCCGTTGTGTTCAGAGCTTTTTTTTTATAAAGATCCCAACATTTCACTCAGTGATAACACAGCAGAGCACTGATGGTCAGAGAGTTGTCTCTGCATTAATGCGCAACACGACATTAAAAAAAAAAAAGATTTGGAAGTTTACTGTAAATATACCAGTAGGTTAATCCACAAAACGACACCATGGTCAGTCGAGGAGGTTCAGATGTTCCTGTTGTTGGTGGCTGATAAAAAGATTCAGCGTTAGCTTGACGGGACAACAAGGAACGAGCGAGTTTATCAGCAACTCTCAGAGCAGACGTCATGGAAGTTACATGCAGTGTCGCTATGACAACCAGGTACTCAAAAGTGGGTTGTATCCTGTAATAGAAACGGTCTCCAGGAATAGTACCTGGTACCTGAGTGGAGTCGAGCTGGTGCCCAACGTATTAATTTTTTCTAATTGTTGATTTCCTTTTTATGTGCAACTGTCTCTGATTTTTTTATTTATTTTTTTATGTATTTTCCGTTTCTTTGTGTGGAACCAAAAACAACTGTCCCCTTTTTTTAATGACAAAATTAACCCTCTAACACCTAAACGATCATTGTCGGTTTAAAGCATCTACTGATCTAAAATATATCGTAATTCTGGAACCACTGATCATATAAATACACATAAATAAGGTGGAAACACTACTATCTTCATCAACGTCATCATCGATTCACTAATAAAACCCATGTAGTTCGACAGATGATAGTGGTTGCAGGCATATCTTTAATGTTCATGTTGATGATTTATGTAGTTGAGAAATTCCCTTTTACTTCATCTTTCTCTGGTTTTCTATAGTAACCTTTGAATTTACTCTGAGCTTTTAGGAAAATCTGCATAGTCATTAAATGAAAATATCGGAAAATGCTTTATTTTCACTGAAACAATGCAAAATATAGAAGGTCTTTTAATAAGAAATGGTGATTAATATTGTAGGAAAAGTTAAATGATGTGAATGATGGTTATGCACCTTTAAGCTGGATGCGCCCAACTGTAAAATATAAAATCAAAGAAGAGGACGTCTGCTGTAAACAGGACGAAGCGAGATGTCAGACTCATTTTCATGCAGTTTTACACAGATGACCCCTTTGTGCATCAGTGTACACCTTGAAGTGACCACATATGAACATAAACGTTTCAATAAATAACTTACGGACAGATCTTTGAGGATTTCCTAAGTAAACAATCATATCTTTCAATTCTAAAAGCAACAGATAGATTATGTACGATGGGCAGCTAGGGTCAGTGTGATCTGTTTGCATCGAGTTAAAATCCAGACGTCTTTGGATGAACTGGAAGGACAGAAAGAGAGAGTGTTTTGTTTTTTTTGTTTTTTTTCCCAACTAATGCCAGAAAGTGAGGAACTGCAGTAATCTGACTGAGTCGTTATGAAGGCGTGAATAACAGTTTACAGATTTCCCGCTGAAAGAAATGAACTAATCCTTAATGTATTTCTCCGATGATGAAAGCAGGATCAAATCATTGATGTAACATATTTGTCTAAGCTGAGGTTTTGGTCTGAGATAACAGTCACGTTTCTGCAGGGTTGAGTTATTGAAAGGGACAATGAATCCAGACTGTTGGATATTTGTCTATTTGCACCGATGCCAGTAAAAGAGCATCATCAGAGAAACATTCGCACATGGAAGATTCCCTGGCAGCTCGTACCTTCACTGTCTGTGCAACACAAGTGATATTCGATAGCTCGGAGTAAAGCATGTTCTTTTATGAGATTTTCGGAGGCATTGTCTGCCTCAGAGGTCACAAGTCATTCATAGTAATGAGGCTGAGCAAGAGATAAAGCCTTGGCACATAATGAGCTCTGGGATTTGACTTTCATCCAGAAATTTGCAAGTGTAGTAATCTGTTATTAGCCTTATACGGTCCTACCTTTGAATAAATCTGCTTCCGTGTCTCTTCGTACCTACCAGCGTGAGGCCGTGAAGCCGCCACACCACTTCCACAGCAGACAGGTCTAAGGCTGATGCATTTAAACCAGGCTCAGCTCATCTTTGGCTTAATTGTAAATGAAACTTGCACAGCCAGATTTATTGATGCAGAACAGATGTTTGCTATTTAGAGCTATTTGTTTTACAGGAGATGCCTTCTCCCCCCACTGACTTTTCCAATGAACTGAAATGTCAGACACTCTGTGGTGCCAACAAATCCTGTTCATGGCCAATAATAGAAGCTTTCAGTTACAAAACCTCCCTGAGCGGTTGTTTTTTTTTTTTTTTTTGCTGTTAAATGTGGTTTAAAGGTCCGATGTGTCAGATTCAGAAGGGTCTAATTGCAGGAATGGATTATGATATTCATAGTTATGTTTGACAAAATAAGAATTATTGTGGTTTTGTTATTTTAGTGTGAACCAATTCTATCTATATAGTAGAGATGCACGACAATTGTTTTTTTTTTTTTTTTTACAACCGATACCGATAACTTCCTGCTTCTCGTAAACCGATACTGATAACAAACAACAATAGTTCCCACTCTTCAAATTGTTTTATTATTTTTTCAAGTCGGTGGTAAAACTCAATTAATAGTAAAATAAAGGTTTCTACAGAACCAAAATCCAATGGCTGCTTGAAACGGACAATAGCCCAAAGGTTTCAGTTACTTACTATTTATGTTCACAATTTGGTGATGATCGATCCCTGTTTCAGACATTAAAAGAGTGATATTTAGATTTTTTACATGGAATTATGCATTTGAAAACATTTCCCTGTGGTCTCTGTAAACTGTAAATGCTGTACTTTGGTCTGAATTCTTCATTGATTCAACTCCACAGGTCCATCTTCAAACCTAAACTTTAATTATCAGTCGTGCCTGAATGATGTCATTTTTTTTTTCAATATCGCACCAATAATTTATTGGTGCCGATAGTTATTGTGCATCCCTATTTTATATGGATATGGTTGCTGTTGAGTTTATGTTTCTACTGTCTTTCCAAGTGGACTTCCTCTTCCTCTCTTTTCTATTTTATAGCAAGTGGTGTCAAGTGTTAAGGTGCATCACTGGACCCGAGTTAATAACTGAAAAGCCCAGACAAAACAAACACTGACTGTAACAAGAGACTTTTGGTGTTTTTTTAGGGTCATAAAATATGTCTGGCAATATTGGTAGAAGGCGACACTGAAGTCACACACTGAACCTCTATTTAAACAGCTGATGTTCCGTTTGGCTTTTGTATCTATTTGTTTGTCTGTTGTAGAAATGACTGTACTGTGCAGCGCAAAAGTCTAAGGCCACCTTTAGCTTTGTTGTTTTTGAGTTGAAATGAGCAGAATATTTATTTCTCATTCTCTTTTCTTCAGAAATAACAAGAAAATACAGGAAATATGTGCACAGCCTTAAGAGACGCATGAAAAAGTGATGAAAATGTGTTCAAAGGGTTTAAGTCAGTATTTAGTGTGACCTCTGACTTCATAACAAGAAGCAACGCAAAAAATGACGAACATCTGACATGTGTTGAATGAAACCTGGTATAAAACATCATAAAATTAATATAATGCATCTCTTATTGTCTGAACAAAAGGGTTAAAGACATGTTCAGTGCAAAGGGAGGTCAGACTAAATACTACCACTGTGCTTTATTGTGACGTTCTAGAAGCTGTTTTTTTTCCCTGAAACTTTAGTTTTTCCTGCTTTTCATACTGTGCATACAATGGCGGAAACATTTTTTAGAACACCCTTGTTTTCTTCAATTTCTTCATTTTAATGCCTGGTACAACCAAAGGTACATTTGATTGGACAAATATAATGATAACAACAAACATAGCTCATAAGAGTTTAATTTCAGAGCTGATATCTATCCATTTTCCATGTTTTCTTGATAATAACCAAAATCACTTCAGTTCTTACATCAATATCTGTGGCATTGTACTGACAAAAACTGTGCTTTTATTCATTCCATGTTTTCTTTTCTGTCTGTTTTAGTCACACGAGCCACACAGGAGTTAGTACTAGATTGCATAACTATTGTTTTTGATGGCTTTTGATGGTCTAATAATTTTTTCTGCAACTGTACATCCATATCTGTTGTATTTTCATACAGAAACTAACAAATGGTCGTCATTATAACTTTACTAAACTAGCAGATCTAATGATGTACCAGGACTTTGTACAGTACTGTACAATATGTCTGAAAATGTTTCATACAAAATGTACTGCATTCACATTGTGCATCATATCATCATCATATTCATGATTAGTTTATCTTGTAACGACTGAAAGACACAACAATATATAAGAAAGTAAGTAACACTTTTTTTGTTGTCGCGTTTTTCTAAAGCGCAATTATTAATACTGTTAAATTTCCCCATAAATAAAGTATTAGAATATCTTATCTGAAAAAGATACTACACAGCAAAAAATATACCAATATGACAGTCAAAAATTCAAATTAAAATGACAATAAAACCAAAAGTAATAGTCATAAAACCCAAATTAGACACAATTAGATAACATCCAACAAAGCTGTTTTTGTATAAAGGTCAGACTCCATAAACAGAAAACCCAAAATGCATAACACATTAGATTCTAAAGACACAATTATCCCAAAAATGCTATTACATAAAAGTGGGTTTTAAGATGACTCATAAATTTCACCTCATTCTGACAGGCTAAATGTCTAATATATGCACAAGCGGAGCTGCCGATTGAAACCCAACCATTAACAGCCTTTCATCTTCCACGATCTTCCCTTTGTCGTTGTTTAGGCGAAGCGACTGGCAAGCAACGCCAGAAAGATGAACATCACGTTGCGGTTCCTTCCGACCACCTTCACCAAGAGCAGGGAAAATTCCACCTTCTTCCTCGCAAAGTAAGAACACAGTCACTGAAATCCAGATGGCACGTTTTTGATGTTACACTGAATAATTGCATTCTTGTGGCAATTTAGTGACTCGGTCTTATCGGCATGAAGCCCTGAACTGCTTTGTCGTTGCAACAGTACAATAAGGAATATAAAGGTACAGACATGAAACAGAATAGAAAAATTGTTGCCATGAAAGGTTTAAATGATAGCAACTTTTTATTTATTTTTTGTGATAATTGCCTTGTAAAGGAGCTCGGGGATTTCACAACAGGGAAAGTACAAGCACAACTAATATAACACTGCACGAGTGTTTGGATTTCCATCAGAGCAGCGTGACTACAAGTCAAAGCCAAACACCATAAGACTGTTTATCCACTCAGGCAACCTCAAAGACAACACTTCACGGTTTTCTGGTGGAGTTAAGCCCCGATTAGTCTGTAGTAAAAACTGCTTTTGATTAGTGATGTTTAAGTTTGCCACAGGATGGCACTCTTGTTAAGCCAGTTGTGTCTACAGCAACCACATGAGTCTGACAAACTGAGCTGAGTTTAGGTTTAAAAGTGTCTCAAGGGACAATCTAGATCATGTGCTTTATTTGTCCCCTGTGGGAATTTATTTTGGTCTCATAAGAATAAAGAAATGACGGCGTTTGCCGAGTTGTATTCCCCCAAAATCTGTTTCCACATGCCACCAGTTTGTTGGTCCTTGTCAGGTGTAGATGCACGGCAGCTCAGATTTAATTAAGTAAAGAATTTAAGTACAAGTGTGTGTGTATTCAGTCCGTACACACACACACACACACACACACACACACACACACACACACACACACCGCCTGCTAAAGATCACTGCGGCTGTATTTCATGCTCTTCGGTGTGCAATGCATTTCCTCCGTGATGGTCAGCCCGGTAAAATGAATGAGCTCCTACATATCACCGCAGTTGATCATTAAGATGAATTAATCACTTCTCTAATGTCACGTCACCCTCTAGTCATATTTTAATGGACCTCAAAAATAGGCAGATATCACTAAAATTGGATCACATTAATGCGTCATTGACCATCCGGCCCATTTGTCTTCACCATTCAACTCGGATATTATATAAAAGTAGTCACAGAGACTTCCAGACTTACATAACAGCTCTGTCTGTCTGGCTGTACAAGTTTCAGAGGGTTTTTTTGGACGGAGCTGGCAGGGTCTCGTCACCGCCCCTTTGTGAGAAGGTCAGCGCCCAGTTGTTCTCGAGCTGCCGGTTTCAAATGCGATGTGTCAGGGGCTTCTTACATCATTATTTTTAAATGGTGGACATTCACAGACCTTCGCTACCAGGCGTCCTATCGATGACGGAAATGAAGCAAAAGTACCCAGAGACGGAGTCCAACAAGGAAAGCTGCAGTTGATGGCTGGCATCTTTAAACACTCAGCTACTGGACCTCGCCAAGGAAACATCTCTGAATAAACATCCCATGGAATTAAAGAGAAATAATATAATTACAGAGGAAACAGTTTCTATGCTCAGCC
>JAPTYQ010000019.1:4422545-4443642 GCA_029814465.1 Ostorhinchus cyanosoma
TAGTATAGCAAACTATTACATGATCAAAAACAAATTAATTTTAGCAAAAAAAAAAAAAGTCTGTGTTTTGAATGTCTGAGGTCGCTAGAAATGTGTGATGTTAAATGAGGTTGTGAACCACTGATCTACAGCCAGATGTGCCTTCCCCCAAATAATTAAAAATGTATAAATGCATCTAACTTATCATTCTGTTTAACACTCTTTAAGCACTCTGAGCGTCTGTTGACTATTTGTCTTCACTGAAAATGAAGCGCCGCTCTGTCACCTTTGAAGCTCAACAGCTTTCTCTTTTCTGCAAAGCTTCAGAATGACCATTAGTCTCATTTTTCCATCAGCTCATAAATGCTAATGTTGACATGCTCGTTTTTCTGACACCTCTGGGGTGTCTCCTTGTGTGTGAATATGCTTACGCATGTGGTGCCTCTGCATACCGTGTTCTTACCTAATGTTAGTTTATTACGACAACAGAGTGCCAGTAATAACCGACAGTATGGCCCACTGGTGGGGCCTGTGTTTATAGATGTGTTTTTATAACCCCTGCTAACCTCTTTTGGATGTTAACCCCATGGACAGGCTGTCTTTGATGTTTGCTCTGTGATGACGCATTTTCCACCCTTTCGCCGTCAGGGGCAATGAGCTCACATCTGAATGCGCATCCCTCGACATGGACAGACCCGACACCCTTTAATTTTCAGCTTTTGATGAGTAGTATGAGGCCGTTTTCGACTTCCTTGACTTCAGCACGAGATTTTCAATTATTTGATTGTGAAAATGCAGGTGCAGAAATTGTGTTTTATGTGCCTTTTGGAATTTTCTGTACAAGCCCTCAAATGGTGAAATTATGGTGTTGAATTTGATGCACATACATTAACCCTCAAAGACCTGAAGAGCTGGCAGCGACCAAAAGAATCTACGGATCTATCATGTTTTATGACTTTCAAACCACTTATCTTATCAATACCTGTAAATAATTCAGAAAAATACTGATTCTCAGCTTTTCAGCAACATCAGACATGGTATGTAATATATAATAACCTCTGAATTTTAAACTACATGATCATTAAAGTAAATTTAAAAGCAATCCCTGACAGTCTTTGAAAAATACAGAATGCAGAAGGTAATACACGGTGATAAGTCACTTATAGAGGTTAAAAGTAGGTAGAATTCATTTGGAAAAACACCACAAAAAAGGTCTTTAACAGTTAAGTCATACTATATTATGGAATGCACACAGCTGTTAGTGTACAACATCTAGTGATTGATTTTTTCTTTTAATCTCAATTTAATATAATAGGATTCAAAACATATTTTCCATCCAGTATCAGAGACATAGCATTTCAATATGTCAGATCTTCGCTGTGAAGAAAATGACATAAACTCTCACCGGCTAAATCAAAGTACATCGTAACCCCGTTGCTGTCACATCTGTTACTTCTTTTGTCATGGTTTTGCCTGTATTGAATTACCACCAGTTTTATTTCAGCAGTTCTCTTAATTTTCTATCTCAATAAAGTCACTCAATGCGACCACACAAAAGCTGTGCTTTTGTTGCTGTTTGCTGTTAAAAGTTAATCTGAGCTTTATTTAGTCTGTGAAGAACACAGCCATTGGAAATAAAGACTCTAATTGAACTAAATTGCCCTTTGAAATTTCTGAAGTCAGTTTGCACTTAATTAGTGTTGATTTGGTGGGAAGGGCTCGGTTGAACTTCGTGCAGAGCTGGTGTTTATGAGATGAGCTTCGGGACACAGCTCTGCTCTGGTGGCCTTACGCAAAAACTGATTAATGTCAGTAAAGCTTCAGGTACAAAACCATGTTTCCAGTGTTTGATGGTGCACATAAAGGGGGTTCACATGAAGCACATTTATCAATCACTGCACCTTTAATATGCAACTAAGTCTGTAATTGAATACATGTAAGTCATATTTTAAGTTGACTTTTACCTGACATTTTCCTTATCTTCCTGTTGCGAGAATACAAAGTAAGACCATCTGCTCTGCTTTAACAAAAGTGTTGGTTTGTGGCTCTTTTGGATCACTTCACCATGCTAGTCCTCTCCTTTCTGTAAGCCTCCCGATGCCACCATAAAATCTGAAGACAATTTGTTTGAGTACAGTTTGTCTTTGGTAAACAAAAGCATTAAATTGTCAGGATTCGTGGACATCATGTTTGAGATTTCCTTATTTGCTTTAATGTTTTCCTCATGAATCAAGTGTTCCTAACTTTGTGAGAAGATTGCTTCATAATTTGCACAATGTATGAGCATTAGTGACATAATCCCTCTAGGACAGATGGAGGCAGAATTCTCCAGAGCTTTTGGTTCATCAGATAAATAAATGTTGCCGCCACACATCAGAAGCAGACGAGTAAATTTGTCACGGAGGTCACTTTGGAGGCTGATCTCCCAGTGAGTTGTTTGCAGGAAGTGATTCACTTGTTCCCTATTTTTGTCTGTCTTGTTTCAGTCAGACAGTCTGTATTAAGAGCTGCTTTTGTTTTGTTCTTTATTGTTCTGTGGCTCTCACAGTGAGGTAGGATTTTGGTGTTTGGATCCCGTTTTCAGTTCAGTTTAGTTTATTTCGAATATGCAACAAAACAAAAATCCTACTTAGTCCTTAGAAGTAAAACAGATTGCAAGAAAACATGAAAAAATGACGTCATTGGCACATTTGAAAAGGAGTTGGGGGGGTATAATTTATTTACTCCCACCTCTTCTCCACGCAACCATCTATCCTTTATTTCCTTGGATCTTTTGTAAATAGTTAACCTCACTTATCTTCACATATACATACGCATACACATGATATACCAGAAAAGTAAATAAATGCATACATACATGCATCCTTGTAGACAACAAAAAATTAATAAATGATAACACAAAGTAAACAAATCATAGCAAACAAACAAACAGACAAAAGAAAAACCTGTTCATAAATCAAGTAAAGTGAAAAACCCTCTGATCCTTTTACACCCATCTGCCTCATCTCTAAGTCCGCTGTCAGGCAAAGTGATCTGAATGTTGATTATGTGATAACAATGGATCCTGTCAGTGCTTTGGATATTTTAGGCAACAAGTAAATATTTAGCCTTCGAGGTTGATGTGTTGGAAACAGCAAATGGGCAACAGTAGTGATCTGAGCAACTTTGACCAAAGGGAGAAATTGTGACGGGTCAGAGCGTCTCCAGATGTTGTTGTTCATTCCTAATGTAAAGTATTTAGCGCCTACCAAAAGGATTTAAAGAACAACAACTGGATCTGAACCAATCCAGCATCTTTGGGAACAGAACATTATTACCACCTGTCTAATGTTGTTGTGTAGGTTCTCCTTTTTCCACAAAAGCAGCCCTGACCCGAGGCCTGGACTCCACCAGACGTCTGAGCTGTGTATGCTGTGATATCTGGACCAAGACGTTAGCGACAGGAAGTCCAGAGGTATCGTGTCCAAAATTGGATTTATTTGTCCAACACCTCCCACAGATGCTCAGTTGTCCTGAGATTGGTCATGTCCTTCCTTAGTCCAAACCACTGCAGACCAGGAAGACCTAACAAGACCTGTACTGTATCGTGGAGATGCTCTGACCCGATTATCACCGTTACGATATGGACCGTGGTAAAGTCTTGCGTTGTTTATTTTGTTGCTTCAGTTTCGAGGGCTAAAGCCAAATCCTAATACACCCCTTTTGCACATTCACATGAAGGGGTAGGGTACAATGAGTTGGAGGGGAAGGGCTAAGGCGGAGGGCTGTATGGTTTTCAGGACCACACTACAAACAAAGGGGTATGAGAAATCTCCCATAATTCTGCCCGAATCATCAACAAAATAGAGGTAAACACAGCCAAAAAGTGCAGCAGTGTGATGAAAGAAACACACAAATGTACATATTTTCCTCGTAAAAAAACAACTTAATCATTTGATCGACCGTTTAATGCCGTTTCAGTGTGTTATAGATGGCATTTCTGTGGTTTGCGGTTGATAGCTGCAAAAAAGATGACCAAAGCCTATGCAGCAGAGACGGTTACAGCTGCTGACGGCGTGATGAATTATTTCGGAAACAAAGACGGCGCATCTGTTTATAGCAGCATCGATGAGTGCTGATGACGTAACTGGTCTCGAAGGGTTGAATCATTTCATGGGGGGAATATTTCAACTTCTACCCCTTGTAATTTCGTTTCAAGGGGTAGGGCTAAGGGGTGAATTGGGATTGGGCGGAAATGTTCACTTGCTGTCTAATATATCCACCACTTCCCCCTGTCAGTGGTCACAATATTATGACTGAACGTATCATATCGTATCTTAAAAATAACCACGTATCTAACCTTCAGTCGTCAGTTTTATCCCTGCTACTGTTGAAACCTGTGCTATTTAAAACACATACTGAGACGTTGTTGGGGTGGAGTCTTAGTTAACTCCTGGGAGGGTCTTCCAAAGTAAACTGTCCTCAGGTGAGTGGTTACGGTGACATCCTGCAGAGTTGAACCTTTTTAACCTTATCTCCCATCCCTGATCCTTTTTTTAGACTGTGGTCGCCGTCGGGGTTACATTGGTTTGCACGGTCATGTCCTCGGATGTGCAACAGAGCATGACGGCGTTATGATGAAATTCAGCAAAAAATAGGGTAGCCGAGTTGCTTTCATGGGAAGAATTTTAAGTATCTGAGGAAGTAAGGTACATTTAAGGTGCTTGAGTTTTTTTCCTGTGACTCTTTGTTTTTAATTTGTGTGACACGATTTTTAAAGTTTTTTTTCACACTCTAAAGATGATTTTTTTTTTAACCATACTATCCCTTATTCAGATGTTTTTATTCTTTTTTTTTGGATTAGAAACAGCAGAATTCCATTAGATGTCATGACCTTATGCCACATCATCTGCTCTGTTTAGTCGATCAGTGCTTTATCATCAGACTCACAAACAGTACGTTTCGTTCCGTCACATCTGGTCCGTGGGTGTGTTTTTGGCTTTACATTAATGTTTGTGTATGTGTTGGTTAATTGTCGTCTGGGGTTAGGGAGGGCCATCAGACAGTTTTGTTGGGCTTAAACCTTAGAGTCATTGTTGCCACTCATCAGCTACATTTCCATGGCACAGATATATGTAGACCCGCTCCGGAGATGAAAAGATGTGAAAGAAATTAGAAATTGTTTCAGGGGAAAGTGGGTGGTGATTTAACGACTTAGGCCTCGCTATCCCCGATCCCTTCACAATAGTGGAAACCAGGCTGCAATTACCCAGCATGGGGGAGACAAAAGAGTAGGAAAATACATCACTCTTGTCACTTAATGTTCCATAGGAGTATTGGCAAATTGCTGATGCTGAGACCCACCACTGCTTCGGGGTGCAAAAGGACAGTTAAAATGCTAACCAAGAAAATTGGATTTTATTGCAGTTATCATTGTGGTCAGGGGTTAAATGATCTGTTAAAGAAATTGACTCCGAATACTAAGAACTGTAGTGTCGACCAGTATATCTACATCAATCATAAAACCCTGGAAAATAGCATTTGCAAGTGTTAAACTTTTATTTATTGGGAGATTTTACCAGTGATGATAATTTAATGTTCAGTAGCTATAGCAAATAATGTCCTGAAGTGACAGGTATTATAAGATATAGCATCTCATTTTCACATATAAAACAGATACTGTTATATAATCCAACTATTCGCACCGAAACCTCAGCTATTGTATGAGAAAAAATCGTTTTATAGGCGCAAATAAAACATAAGTTTATCGATTATGAAGGGCAGTTAAATCAGATTACATAAGACTGAAAGCAAACCCGGTAATGAAGATACACATGATGTTTTAAAGTGATGAAGATGGGAATAATAAGTGTGTTTTTATTTGTATGATGTTTTTTTTTTTTTAACATGTACATGTGCACACAGAGAAAAGATAAAACAAAAAGAAGAAAAATGGGCTTAGACAGAATTTACCGCAAATATAAAACTTACAAGAACAAAGGAAATATGTCAATAGATATAAACATATAAATATACACACGCAGAACGAGCTGATACATCACCTAAAAAGAATAATATAATTGCAGTTCGATGGAGCTTTGCACTGAGATGACCTTTGACCTCGCTTTTTTTTTTAATTGAGCATCAGTGTTACATGGTACATAGTGTTCGCATAACTCAACCTTTATTTTCTGTTTTTCTTCCCATAATTCACCCCACCCCCACCCTTCCATGAACATACAGGACACTAACCCGCAGTTCTTTGTAGATTATGAGCAAAAAAAACTGATGTTGTGTACATCTACATGGGACAAAAAACAGTCATAAGTAAGAAGGACCTAAAAATCTGTCAACTCTATTCTGAACTGAACTGTAGATGACTCTCACTCTTCTCTCTCAAAAAGAAGAAGAAGAAGAAATGCTTCACAAATAGGTAACATTACATAACACCAGGGATAAAACAAAACAGAAAAAGCCTGCCCTTCAAAGGTGCATTTTCAGCAGCTGTTTAGAATATACAACGGATTCAGCTGGGAAGATTAAAAATGGAAGAATGTTCCCAAGTTTCAGAGCTGTGGAAATGGTCAGTTCTGGATTTCAAATAGGAACATGGAATCACTACCAGTCCTTTATCAAATGACCACATCAAAATGAATGAACGAACATGCCGCCTAGATTTAGATAAGTGATTTGTACACGGATACATCATAAGACAAACTGAATATAAAGTTAAATGCATCAATATGTGCCACAGGTGTTTCTGTAAACGTCACTTAACATGAACTGAGACATTTAACTGCACTGGAAAGCACGTCTGTATGAAATCCTTAAGATCCATATTCCACTTTTAATATCCATGACGTTCCTTGTTTCAGCCATTTTGGGACTCACTGTTACCGAGTTACATTACTGTTAAATGTTAAAAGAACCCGAAGGAGCCGTAGCGTTAAAACCCTTTAACATTTCAAGTAATTGTGCACAGAGCGTCTGATTTTGTGACCTCATTGGAAGGCCCGTGTTTCTGAAACAATAGCGGGAGCAGCAGATGCCAGCATTAGCTCAGCTGCTGACGGTATACGTACCCCCTTTGGAGGTCGTTCGGTCCAACATTGTCTCAATTGAACTGAGACACAAGACGCCCAAACGCTCGTGGCTGCCTCTCCCATCAATGTTTAGCCCGTTTGAGTTAATAATCACTCCAGTAGCCAGCGGGCCCCCGGGGACAGCCCCAACAATCCAAGCGCCTGGGAGGGAAGCGAGGCTGATTTTCCCCTGTAAGCCTGCTCATCAGTTATTCTTATGTAATTTCAGATGGAGATGTGATGGGTGTGTTTGAGGGCTTGCATCACTCTCTTTGGTGTGTGTGTGTTCATGCTAATTACGCTTGGTCTTGAGAATGAGAGGGTCCCACACCCTGTGAGGATTTGGCAAATGCATCCTTTACATCACTGCTGTACAGTGAGAGATACAATAAATTATTTTACAAGCATTTGTTAGATATTTTATTGCATCAGTTGCAAACGATGCATGAGAGTTAGTGTTAGAATGTAACAAGAAAACCATAATTAACCTCTACTTTTATGTAGTTATACTTCAATCGAGTGTTTCCATGTTACACTTTTACTCCACTATGGTAAATAAATATACATAAACACCTAAATAATATATAATACGTAAATACATAATATATAAATATATGTACAATATATAGTATGCTGGTAAATGTTGCTCTTTATATTCTGCTACATTTGTCCTTCAGCTTTAGTTCCTTTTCAGATGATTATTTTACGCAATGGGTAATAAAATAAAAAACATTAAAACATTATTAAAGCTGAGACCAGTGGTTTCTCGTCCTTCTGTTCTGACGTCTTCTGTGAACTCATCTCACATTGCAGATGTCTACATCCTGTTCACAGCTCCACCAAACAGTGATTTCTCCCTTTAAACATCTCACATGGTTTCATTTCAATAAATGTTCAAATCATTCAATATGTCACCAAAAATCTGAGATTACAGAGCAAGCACAAAACTGAAAACAGACTTTTGTGTGTCACAACGTTGTTTTTCTTCTTCTTTCGTCTCATGTTAATCATCTTATGAGCTCAGATTTATGTGTTGTCTCTGTATATAAAGTAGGATATAAATTTATTGAATGTAGCTCCACCTTCATCACTGAAGCTTTAATATTAATAATCTAATGATGTCAAATCTGTGAGAGTGACCAGAGGGATCTTTTATTTCAGTAGTATAACTATGGTTTGATGTTGATGCTTAAATCATTTTACTAGAATGGCATTTTTCCTGCATGAGTTTTACTGTAATGCAGCATTTTACTTTTTATTTTTTATGTTACTTGCATCTGAATACTTGCTTCATCACCTCATACAGCATAGAAATGAGATAAGAGCGCACACCAAATGCTCTTTCCCATTTTGTCCAGCAGATGGTGCCTGTTCAATCAAATGGGTGGTTCTGCAGTTGCACTTGGTGGCCAGCCTCTCACCCTGAGTGCTTCTTGCCCCTTGGTTCCTTATAACAGTGAATATTAACCTGAGGTTGTAGACAAGGGAGCTGTAAAATAGCTGACATCAGTGCTCAGCAGCTTCCAGAGTGTTGTAATGGCCACTCTCGATGCCCTTAGCTTCTGGTTGAACAGCATTACGTAGTGCTTGATGAAGCTTTAACGCTAATGTCTTTGTCATATAAACACGTTTTGGGTTCAGGGAATGAGGTAGTCGTTGAGTGATTTAATTGCATGGGCGCCTGTGTGTGAGAGCCTTGTTTGCCTGAGTTTCTGAGTAATAGTTTTTACAGGTTTGTGCAATGTCGGAATGGACATTGCAATTCATTCCTCTCAATAAATGTAATCTTTTCATTCTGTCACACAGATTCAGCAGAAGCATTGTCAACCTCACTACTGCTTGTCAGTACATTATGAAGGAATGCCATGGATGACCGAAAGGAGCGCTCACATAACATACAGATGCCATTACATAACCAAGTTAGTTTTGTTAACAAGACAAATGACAGTGTGATTGCATGGCACTTTCCAAACTTAGGTGAAAATGAGAAGGAAATTTTACTTAGGAAGCAACAAAGAGGGAGAGAGCAAAAACAGGGCTCCATGGAAGTGTTTTGACTGTAAATCCGGACAGCAAGGGGCAGCCACACATCTTTGTGATTAGGTAAACCTCAGAAGCCTTTCATGTGAGCAATCTGTAAAACCTCAGTAGGCACATCCTGTGCGGTATGCAGCTCAATCACAGGCAATGTGTCCTGTTCAACCTCTTATTAAATACACTCGATTAAGACTTCTTTCCACCGGCTATGCAGAGAAGTTGCACCAAGCAGCTCCTTCAGATAGACAAGCTTTTATAATTGTTTGTGAAGAGATGCCTTTTGTGGACTCAAGTGAGCACTTGGGAGTGTTTGTGTATATTTGGAAAATCTTCATAGCTAAAGTGAACATGTTGCTCTGAAATATTTTCCAACATCTGCCGCCCATCAGGATGTCTGCTTTCTGAGCCACTGCTGCATTCCTGAGCCGCTCCCTCTACCTGGATCAAAAAAGAAAGCCTTCCCTGTCGTTGCCCCTGAGCTCTGCTCTCTCTACCCCACTTTAAACTGTACTGTTGGTATTTTGCACCAGGTGCAAGCATCTGTCATCAGATCCAAACCAAAGACAAATAACACTAAGTTGGGTCATTTTTTTTATTTTAATTTTTTTTTATCATTTTTAGATTGGTGGTTTTATCTTGAATTATGCATTTTTATATTGTGCGGTATTTTGCACTTTTGGGTGATGAAACAAGAAGTCCATGGGATTGTCTGAGCTTAGGTAAACATAAATAATAGAAAGTGGCATTTATGTTACAGTAACATACTTGAGGCAGCTCCTTTGACCTTCTTCCCTGTCTTTCCCCTGTTTGGTCCTCATAATAATATTTCTTAATGCCTGTTTAACTGAACCCTGGATGGGAGACTTAAGCCCCCCTGCTACTTTTCAGGACTGTTTACAACTGTTTAGCAAACAGTTGTAGTTTAAGAGCCATTTGAGGCCAATGCGGCTAATTCGCTTTAAAAAGCAAATGCTAACGAATTAGGTCAATTTGGTAGCCCTATGTGTGAAAAAAAGCTTAACTGGGAATGCATTCTCTGTATTGTATACAATAATAGTCATTGTCCTTGTTGCATGGTGTCTAATCCCAGCCCATTCAGAGCAGCACTTAAGATTCTTGGCATACTCCCATACTCATTGCTACTCATGGACTTAATCTTTTTTTCCCTCTCAGAATCAGTCAAGTGTATGGCTTAGCCAGATCAAATGAAAGCAAGCCAGCTCGCTTCAGAATGGCATTCCAAAGCGCAGAAAGTCAGGAGAGAGGCTCTGAGGTTGTTATATAAGAACAGACTGACCCTGCTCAGTGTCTGTCTGTCTGAAAATCTGTTGGGTCTACAGAATGATATAACAGGAGGATTTTCTCTGTCATTTAAATAACCTCCCCCACCTCTGTGCATGTGAGCAATGTGCTTTATTTGGGCTCCAAGATGAACACACTGAACTCAGGCATTGTCATATTTCATAAATAAATCAGTTTTATTTGTAGCATATAAAATTAAATCATTTTACAATTTATTCCAGTATGACACATAATATCCAAATAAAGTAGCTACATTTTTGATAAATAATATTAATAACAATAATAAAAACATTCATTCATCCTTTGACATGTTTCGCTTTGTCTTTTTCATGAAGGGAGTTCAATAGCTGCCACAAAACATGAACAATAATGCCCACGTCAGGAAGGAATGAAACCACACACTTGTTAAACAAGTCGAGGGGTTACATTTCGGTGTCTTGTTCGTAAGATACAGGATGGTATGCTAATTGAAGTTGCGCATGTGCATATCTACATATACACACACAAGTCTACAGTCTGGGTCATGTCTGATGTTAAGGATCAAAATATACACAGTGAATTGATATCAGCGACTAACAAAAATGTACAAATATTAGTTACATCTTGCTCCATAACGAAGCTACTTTTGATGCTCCATTAATATGAAGCAGTTCTTAGTTAAGAATGCTGATGCAGTCACAGCAAACAGTGCACTTCATTAAGTCCTCATGATGTAAGCCCACAATTCCTTGGGAATCTAGTTACAACAAGAAGCTGGTTGTTGATTGGTAGTCTATTTACACCCCTGCTGTCATTTGTGGATCTCTTGCTCTTGCTGAGGGGTAAGGACAATCTTCACCAATCGCGTTCAGTCTCTGAACTTGTGGATGTCATTGGAGAGGCGGTAGAAAGGGTAGGAGGCTTCGTTGGCATGGGGACAGTTGTAGGTGCACTTGCAGGACTCGATCATCATGATGTTCTTGTTGAAGGTCTCGCCATCCTCGCAGCGGAACTTGACGCGGATGGTTCTGGTGTCATGAGGGCTGCAGCAGCGCCCGTCCACGCATGCGCCGCAGTACTTGGGCCTGTACTTCTTGAGGCTGGAGCAGCCGGCGTAGGTGAACTTCACTGGCTGGCTGGACTTCTTGGTTCTGCTGCATTTCTTTCCTTTCTGCAGAAGAACAAAGAAAATACAAATGGAGGTTAGTGGAAGGTTTGAGCCAACAGTGATGCATTTCTCAGTATCATGCATGCTTCCATCTTTGGAGCTCTGGTGACTCAGCCTTACCTTCAGACTGGAATAAGGTGACTGAGTGCATGGCCGCACTTCACAGATTCTTGTCTCTTTGACCAGCTTGCACTCGCTGTTGTTGTTGGTGACTCTGGTGGAGATGCCTGTTCCACAAGTCTTGGAGCACTGGGACCAGGGTGTGGTTTGGACGATGCACTTCTGGCTGTCAAACATCTGGACTTCAGGCTGTGGTCTGAAAGCTGTGGTTGAAAAAAAAAACAACTTCATATTAGTGTTTCATAATTGTGCACATTTCATGATTGTCCATGTAAATCCATAAAAAAAGCTGATTTTCATAATAAGAGACTGCTTTCTTACCGGGTAGGGACTTGAGTCCACCCTTGACAATTGCAATGAGCTCGTTCCTGTTGGTGAGGTCTCTTTCCAGCTCATCAGTCAGTGTGTCTTTTCCAAAGATCTTCTCTAGGATGTCTGTCTCCTTGCTGTCATCACACACCCACTCCTCACAGCACTGGCCTGCCACCTTGACCAGTCTGGGGTTGGCACAGCCCAGGTTGGGCAGGGACAGCTCCTGTGGGCACAGTGGGACACATCCCACTGCCCCATCGATGCATGTGCACTGGTGTTTACAGTTGGGCTGGAAGCTCTCTCCGTTCTGGTAGATCCTGCTGTTGTACTCGCAGGGTCTGCCCTCTGACTTGGCTGCAGCGGGAGAAAAAACATGAGGAAAGGAATGTTATTCTTTCCTGCTCTGCTCAGAGACTTCTGCTGAAGACATCACATGGCTGCCAGATAAGGATCAGTTAAACTGTGAAATTCTTCAGGCTGCCTGAGGAGTCTCTTTCCCTCCACAGTGGGCTGTCTGTGCTTTGAGGTTTAGACTAAGGTTTCCTCCTATCTGCATTCCATAGCGTTGAAATCACGCAGGATCCCATACTTCTGAATAAAATACCCCTTTATTCCCAAGAAAAACAACTTCAGCCTAACTCTCCTCAAACACATGCGCAGATGGAGACTCAAAGACTCTATACATACCTCGGCAGATGCCACGAGTGGTAGCAGCAGCAAAACTGGCTCCAAAGTTACACTCCAGCCCTTTCGTGTGGTCACAAGGCTCGGTCAGGCTGCAGTCTTCGTTCAGCTGCCTGGCGCAGACTTTGCAGCAGCCGCAGCCGTCCAGGACGACGCTGACGCCGGGTGCGCACTTGGGCATCTCCAGCGGACACTCACACACGGAGGGGCAAGAGGAAGAGGAGAGGACCTGTACAGCCAACAGCAAAAGCCCACGGTTAAAGACTCAAACTAACACAGCCATGCCTCACAACTTCACACTGGAGGAAACTTCTCAGTGTTTCATCCACACAAAAAAAAAATAAGAAAGCGCACGAGTTCAGTCTGTTTGGTCTAAGCGCAAATAAAGAGTCACTAAAGATAAAGAAATAACTCACCAAGTTGAGGGTCCCAAAGAAGGTAACGGCAATAGTAAGCATCAGCATGTTGGATAAATTTCTTGTGCGTGTTCAAGAGGAATCCTGTTATGAAATGCAGGTTATATTCTGTCTTCGGAGGAGTCCTTAGATATTCCCTCTCTCAGTCGTCTTTCTCTGTTGATAGTCTCTAGTGTCAGAGGCTCCTTTAGAGTAGATGAGGCTCTGGGTAAAGCGGTTGCAGTCTGCTCAGGTCCGGCCACCTCCGGACTTTTATACCGTAGTGGGAAGCTGACGTCGTTCCTGGGCTGCTTGCTGAACTGTTCCCAAACTATGCCAGGAATGTTTCTCGGCGCATTTTCCATCCAAGACCTAAGCTCCACCCTGTCTAAACCTTTCTCTTTTTTTCTTTTCTCAAATGGATTTTTCCCCCCTGGATCCCATCTGAACACACTTTTCCGTCTCACATTTTTTCCCTTCTTGTTTGTCCCTCCTTTCATTTTCTTCCTCTGCTTACTTCTCACATCTATCAACTCTACTTCACTTGGCTTTTTCTGATGAACTAGTACATTTGGTGAAGTTTATTGCAAGGCCAGGATGAATTATTTATTGATTAAGTTTATTGCAAGGACATGATTTTTAATTTTAAAAAAATATATATACATATATAAGAAGTAAGTAAACACTGTGTTGTTATGCACTATTTCCCCAGGTTGCAGAAATCATAGTATGTTTAAGAATATGAGTCTAAGGGTGAGTTTAGTGTCTGATGCTTATGCTGATTGAAGCAATTTGTTAAATACACTTTTACAGCATGTTACAGTGGCCACGTTTAAAATAGCTGTAGGTTTTTCTCTAAGTCTTAAAGGTGTGGGCAGAAATACGTTTAACAGCGTCTATTTCTGGCTCTCCAGTGCCTTTATTCAGAGGAGCTAAGCGTTTCCAGATGCGCACCAGAGCTCAGACGTAACAATATTGCCATATTTGGTATGGCAGTAGCCTACATTATTAACATATTTCTCTCCCTTCGGCCAGCAGACCACAAAGAATTCCTGACAGCTAAAAAGGGTTGTTAAATATGTTCTTCAAGCAGGGAAATTCCTTCGCATTCATTCGTAATTTAACTTTTCACGCTATCTGTCCATCACGTTTTCAGGAAAGAAAAAGAAAAAAAACAAAAAAAGTGGGTCCTGTTTTAGGTATTGTGATCCAGTTTTCCACAAGAGATGTTGGTGGGGGGAGACAAATACTTGGTCTTTGTCTACTTTTTTTTACACCAGGGGTCTCAATAAGTTCCCACCACCGAAGTTTTGAAATGATTCCGATTGATGAAACGAGGGCAACGAAATGCGTAAAGACGCAACATAAAAAAAAAAACAAAAAGAAAAAAACAATATCAATGCAATGAACGACTGGCAAATTCCAAAAGAGGACATTCTCGTAATACATGAAGGCAGTGTGTTTATTTGTGTTGATGAGGATCGGACATTTACTTCTCCCTGTTACTTCATGTGTATATTTAACATGACGATACACTGAGACAGCAACAGTGAACAGTCAGGACCAATGGACACTCCGGTGAGTTTGTGCTTTTGTTTTTCAGTTTATTCTTGCTGTGATGGGTTGTGAATCCGTTTTTTTTTCTCTCTCTCTCTCTCTCTCTTAGCATATCCCTCACTCACATTCGGATAAATCCAACTCGTTATAAAATTAAGCATGAAAATAATCGATGCGTAAAACAGAAGTTGTAATCGGTGCGTAAATCATGCGTAAAAGTTATCTGAAAATCCTTAAAGTTGCTTAGAATCTTTCCACGCTGGACTGTCTGGGTTGAGATTTTTTTTTTAAAGGGCATATTTTTCTTTCATACTTCCAGTTTAAGACACTAGATGGTGATGTGTTAAGGATGACTTTATGGATGCGATGCTCTTATTCAGAAAATGTCCAGATATTAGGATTTCTTTTTTTTTTTTTTGCATTCTTCAAATAGAACACAGTGCATTCACATGATTCCACTGTAAACACAGACCATACAGCATCATACTTGCGTGTGTGTGTATTTGGATTGGAGGTGTGCCTGTGTGGAGCCTCTATGGACTGGGGGTGTGTCTGTGTGCACATGTGCATTTCCCTCATGTGTGTAGTCTGAAGCTGTTTCCTGCTTATGTGTGTGTCCGTTTGTTTCTCTTAACCCATAAAGACCCAGTGTTACTTTTGTGGCAGTTCCCATATTAATTTTTCTCTCTATTTAACCTTTCTCGAGTGATTTATCACCATTTATGATCAAATAATTCTCCATATTTTGCATTTTTCTGGTATTTTCCTATATTTAATTTACTGATGCTCATTAAAGCTCCGGTAACAGTTGAAGGTTGTTATATCTAAAATAGAGAAAACTGAAGAAAAAGTGACTTTTTTAAACTAAAATATATCATTATATCATTAACATGAATCAAGTGTTTGCATCCTCTGTCATTGATCAAACTCTGTGGGTTTTACTGGTGAATCAATGTTATAGAACAGGGGGGTCAAACTCATTTTAGTTCAGTTAGATCTCAAATGGGCCAGATCAGTAAAATTCTAGTATAATAGCCTTAAATAATGACAACTCCAAAGTTTTCTGTTTGTTTTAGTGCAAAAAGACACATTAAAATATGAAAATATTTACATTTACAAACTATCTGGGCAAAAAAAGACATGAATAACTGGGGAAAAAAGGTAATTTTGAAAGAAAAATAAGTGCAATTTTAACAATATTCTGCGTCAACTTCTCATTTATACATGTACGTTATGGATCAGATTTATTTACAAAAGCACAAAGCATTTAGTAACAGGCAGAATATTGTTAAAATTACACTGAATTTTCTTTAGACATTTCAAGTTGTTCATATTTGTTCAGGTTATTCACATTTCACCATCAGATAGTTTCTAAAGCTAAACATTTTCTTAACTTAATATTATTTTTTGCACTACAACAAAGAAAAACACTTGAAGTTGTCATTATTTACAGGGATAATATATTATTTTTCCACATTAGAACCAAAAAGAACATTTGGATCATTAATTTTAGGTTATTATGCCATTATTTTACTTGCAAATTCATCCCATGGACTGGATCGGAACCTTCTGCGAGGCCACATGTTTGACACCTGTGGCGTAGAAGATGACGGCGTTTCCATGGTAACCACGTAGCCTCTAAACATCTAAATGGGTCATATCTGATGACTATGAAAAGATGATAAACTGCATTTTACACCAATTATTTACATGTATTGATAGAATTTGTGGATAAGAAGTTATTAAACAGTTTAGAGCGGTAGATGGTTTTGGTCACAGGTGGATGTTTGGGTTTTTATGGGTTAATGCCAGAATTAAGATTTCAGTGCCTTTCATAACCCCACATTGCATCAGCGGCAGGTTTTATGTCATGTTTGGTTTGTTGTTCTACAGTCTGTACATGTATGTCTGTATGTGTGTGTGTGTGTGTGTATGGCTGCGAAAGGAAACAGTGTTGTCATTGTACGTCATTGGAGTATAATGTACAGTAATTTTCATTCCATAATTACACTTTCACTTAAGGAAACGTTTCTAAAGGACACACGTCTCCGTTCAATAATTACACTGGCATAATAGTTTCCACAAAGGTCACCTCTCACGCGTAAGTGTACACACACTCATAATAGGGATGAAATGAGGAGGGGGGTGCTTTCCTTCACACAAACTGTCATTGGATTATGCTTAAAACTTTGTAACATGGGAGCCAGAGCATCATTGTAAGCCCTGATAAGTTGAGTTTACTTAATAGTTGCCTTAAAAAAAAATTAAGTCATGATGAATGAACTTTTTACGTACATTTAACCCATAAAGACCCAGTGCTACTTTTGTGGCAGTTCCCAAATTGATTTTTCTCTCCATTTAACCTTCCATGAATGATTTTTCACCATTTATCATAATATTATCCTCTTTATTTAGAGGTTTTTTTGTGTGTAAATGATGTATTTTCCTATATTTAATTCAAAAATCATGTAGATGTTCGTAAAACCTCCAAAGAAACAGAGAAAACTGACGAAAAAGTGACTTTTTCTGTCAAATGTATCACTCACAGGACATAAAACAAGTGTCTCCATCCACTGTCATTTATCAAAGTCCGTGGGTTTTACCGGCGAATCAATGCTGTAGAGGATGATGTTGTTTCCACGGTAACTACGGAGCCTCTGAACACCCAAATGGGTCATATCTGATGACCAGGAAAAAGATGACACTGTATTTTACACCAATTCTTTACACGTATTGATAGGATTAATGGATCAACAGGTATTAAACAGTTTAGATTAGGTGATGCTTTTGGTCGCCAGTGGCTGCTTGGGTCTTTATGGATTAATTTAAAATCTTTTGTAATATCAGCTGCTTTGCATAGTTATTATTACTAAATATTACTGTTAAATCAACTTGGAATTTAGTGCATTGAACTTCAATTTTAGGGCATATCGTCATCTACCTCCTCTTGTCATAAATCATCAGAGGAGCACCTGCTAAAAAGTACGTAACACATGCAATAAAACAACTATTATAAGGTCATAAACGGACAAAAAATCACTCATATTCACTATTTACAGCCTCAGAATTTGTATAAAATCTGTCTGAGTCACTGTGTAGTGTTTTACAAACCAACATGCTTCTTAACCTCAGGCACAGGATTGGCTCCATATTTAGAGTTTGCAGAAATTACCAAAAATAGTCACTTGCCCGATAAAGGGATTCATGTAATAACTATGTAAAGTAGTTGATATTACAAAAGATTTGAAATTGAATTTATTTAACCCATAAAGACCAAAAATCATTGACTGATATAAAAAGTTAAATACCTTTTGATCCATTTATCCTATTAAAACATGTAAATAATTGTTGTAAAATGCAGTTTGTCATCTTTTCATGGTCATCAGATATGACCCATTTGGATGTTCAGAGGCTCTGTAGTTACCATGGAAACACCGTCATATTCTACAACATTGATTCACCAGTAAAACTCATGGAGTTGGATCAATGATAGTGGATGGAGACACTTGTTTTAATGTTCATTTAATGATAGATTTTTCCAGAAAAGTCACCTTTTTCTCCATTTTTCTGTTTTTAATATACTAACCCTCAACTTTAATGTGAGCTTTTATGTTCATCAGTCATGATCAGTAAATTAAATGTAGGAAAATACCTGAATTGCAATATACTGGGCATAATATTAGAATAAATGATGATAAATCACTTAAGAAAAGCTAAAAATAGAGAACATTTTTTGGGGGGGGACTGCCATAAAAGTAGCACTGGTTAAAAACTTCATTAATCATTGTTTAATTTTTTTAAAGCAAACACTTTTCTCAATTTTTTAAAGTAAACTCAACTTATCCGGGCTTACAGATGCATAAGAAAGACATGTCTATTGATCATTTTCAGCCGAAAATTTGAGAAATTGCAGCATTTATATGACAAACGGTTGCCATTCTGCCCCATGTGGACTCAAAGCAACCTCCGAATCAGATCTCAGCGTAGTCTGTGGCAAGAATCCCTCAGCCTCCCCGTGTCTGTCTAAGTGACAGATGGAACAGAACAGGACAGCCCACTGTGTTTAAACAGCAGATTCCATTGTAGTATATTCAAGATAAATGTCATAAGTGGTATGCAGTGTGTATTCGCAACACTTCCTTTCTCTGTCAGCTCATTGAGCACAGGAAGTCTGCTGAGTTATGGGTCATTCTTGTGTGAACCGGATCAGAGTCGAGGACAGCTATTAAAATACTGAGTCAGGTTCGGGGAAGAAATATACATCGGAAAACGTTACATGGAGTCGGAGTTGTTGAGAGTTATAGCTGCTTTGTTTAACAGTAGAAACCCCACACTTGACACTTTCAGTTTCTTATCTTGAATTGAAACTGAATGAGGACGGAATGAGGAAAAGTGAAGGCTAATCTGATCTGTTGGCATAAATTAGAAGATACGCTATCATCTTGCATTCTTTACCAGTTCAGGGAATTCACATAGTTTCCCTTTTTTTCAACTCTTTTTGCAGTGAAGATAGAACAGTGGCAAAATGAATGCAATGCACCATGAATTGATGTTTTTTAACAGAAAAAGCACAGACTTCTGACAAACATAGACACAATCTTTAACCCATAAAGACTCAGTGTTACTTTTGTAGCAGTTTCCAAATGAATTTTTCTCTCTATTTAACCATTCTTGAATGATTTTTCCACAATTTATTATATATCATTCCCTGTATTTTGCATTTTTCGCTGTAAATCATGCATTTTCCTCTATTTAATTTAGATGTTCTTTAAAAATTCAGAGTAAATTCAAAGGTTATATCAAAACAGAGAAAACTCAAGAAAAAGTTAGTTATTTCTCTCCATTTAACCTTTCTTGAGTGATTTATCACCATTTATTGTAACATTATCCTCTTTATTTTGTGTTTTTTTGGGGCAAATTATGCAATTTCCTATATTTAATTCAATCATCATGTAAATGTTCATAAAAGCTCAGAGTAAATTCAAAAGTTATTACAACAGAACAAGAGAAAACCATAAAATATACCAATAACTGATCATAAAAACAAGCATCTCCATCCGCTGCCATTGATCAAACTCCATGGGTTTTACTGGGGAATCAGTGTTGTAGAAGATGACGATGTTTCCATGGTAACTACAGAGCCTCTGAATGCCCAAATGGGTCACATCTGATGACCATGAAAAGATAACAAACCCTATTTTACACCAATTATTTACATATATTTATATGATTAGTGGGTATTAAACATTTGAAATCAGTAGATGGTTTTGATCGCTGGTCGACGTCTGCGTCTTTATGGGTTAAATATCATCATCTTGAAGAATTGTTTTATAATCTGTAAATACGGTGTTGTTGTGAACAGACTTGTATTACGGCGTGCACAGGGCCCCAGGGGTTCATTAACACAGGAAAATAACAAGTAAAAATAAAGCACTTTAATCACATTTGCAGCAAAAACACCCAATTTAGACATTTTATTCATTAGATGCAGAGGTAGAGGGGTTTGAATGATGAATAAAAAGTCATACACAGATGCTCTAAAGTCAGATGAATCCCAATTTGCAAGTCAGATTTTAATAGATTTCTTTTTATCAAACGAATATTACATGTGAAAGTTCCTGTGACAGACCTTGACTCTAAGACACCTACCTCTTCACAGATTCAACATGCCCAGAGGGCTCGGGACATGATTTGAAGTCTAAAGCATTTTTTTTCAGTTAACATTCACATGCCAAAGCTTCACTATAAAAGCTCAAAGAATCTATGACTCAAGTCACAAAACGACAAAAGATGAGCTTCTTCTTTGTCCAAAAATGTAATCTGCAGATGTGGTGAAACATGTCTGCCATTTCTGTCTTAATTAATTATGGATATGATGAGTTCAAGGAAAAATCTCCCCAATACTCTGACACAGTATCATCAATCTGCTCGATGCATTCCAGGCGTTATTGTGTGATGAAGTGTTGTAATTTGCTTCTTTGGTTTGCATGATCTCCTTCCACCTGCTGTATCTACAGTCGCGGAAAAAAAATAATTAGACCACCCCTTGTTTTCTTCAATTTCTTGTTCATTTTAATGCCTGTACAATTAAAGGTCCATTTATTTGTACGAATATAATGATAACACCAAAAATATCTTATAAGAGTTTAATTTCAGAGCTGATATCTATCCATTTTCCATGGTTTTCTTGATAAAAAACCAAAATCACTTAAAGCTGCAAATGACTTTTCTCACAAATTTTTCATCAAATCTGAAAAACCCAAGTCGTAGCCTAATCCATAAGCCTTTCTGTGATTACTCAACTAAATCTCTTCCCTCATGGCGAACAATTTCAAAGTGTACTCCACCATAAACAGTCCATTTGTTTGCTAACAGATCCGGTAGATCACGTGGGAATTTTCGGAAATTTGTCGCGACGTGCATTGTGGGAAGCGGAGTTACAGCAGACAACCACCGAAACGACTTCATTGTGTCTTACTACTGCAGCTTGCGTGTAACTCCGC
>JAPTYQ010000019.1:4477367-4488554 GCA_029814465.1 Ostorhinchus cyanosoma
AATAGAATAGAATAGAATAGAATAGAATAGAATAGAATAGAATAGAATAGAATCTTTATTTTGTCAGTAGTAGTTTGACACACACATAAATATGCACCACACACCGAAATTTGTCTTCCGCTTTTAACCCATCATGCATCACATACTGCATGCTGGGAGCAGTGGGCTCACCATGTCAGGTGCCTGGGGAGCAAATGGGGGGGGGGTTCAGTGCCTTGTTCAAGGCCACATCAGCCAACAACTCTCCGCCCAGTCAGAGGAATTGAACTGGTGACTCTTCAGTCACAACCGAATAGGCCATGGCTGCCCCCACCTCCACACCCCCCTATTTAAATATGCGGTTGGACTACACAACCCTTGATCCTATTTTTTTCTTCTGAATCGAGAGGTAGAACATGGAAAACAGTGATTATAATTCTATGTTCATTCAATATCAGAATATGAATCTGTAAAAAATGTCGTTAAGGAACAAAACATTGAAACATTTAGAGGTGTTTACGCTGAGAGTATAAACAAAACAACCCCAAAAAACATAGAAAATGTGATAAGTACAGTTATGATAACATGAAAATACGCCACAATCATCATTTTACCGGATTTTACAGTATGTGGTTAATCCATAACATAGGTCTAATCTCAGATCCTGCACTGCTTTATTTCAGCCAATAAGCTTATTTCTTTATTAATTTCCCTCCTCTTACGTTCTAGAAGTTGAATATCATGGCACTAAAACAAAAATTTACAGACGTTATCAACTACTTTGGTTGAAAGTTCAAGAGCTGATGATGATGATTTTCCTCAATATTCACCCGACCTCCTTAAAAACTGAACAAATGCCTCATAAGAATGCACCCAGACATGACTGCTGTGTGCATACATGTGAGTCTATTCATCCTCAGATGCAGGAGGTGAGACTCAGGTGTCTAGTTTCCACATGAGGGTGAGTCAGGAGTCAGTATGTGTCGACTGGGTGCCACAATGTTCTCGGTGCGTCGGGGGCCACTGGGGGCCAATGGGGGGAGAGCGCTTGTCTGTTGTGTCTTTCACATCTTGGTGTAATTTGTGCAATTGTACAGTAGTGTGTGTCACAGTTACATCTGCTCTACGCATTTCTGTCATCAAACACGCTTTGGAGGTTTAGTTTGCCGTAATCACAAAAATATTTTCTCACCTCCACTGAGTCATGATGAATGTTTTGGTTTTATTTGCACAGGGTTTGGAGTTCGTCACTCAGATTTCTGCTTCCGTCACAGTCGACTGGATATGAAAAGAGTATGTTCTGTGTCCGGAAATGTTTAATATTAAAGTCGTACTTGTGTTTTCCAAAAAGTGCATGTCATGTCTCGTGTAATATATAATAATGCATAGACCATATTGGCAGTTAGAACTATAATGCAATGGATTAATCTAAATTGTAGTTGTTTTATTGCTACATAAACTAACAACAAAACATCAAAAATACTCTTATCCATCATATTTACCTGGAGAAACACATTCATAATTAATATATAACAAGAAGCAAACAGGATATAAGAAAGGTCTCTGAAGGAATCGTGTTTTTTTTTTTTTTTAGGCGTTTTTCACAGTTTTCAGTAAGAAAAACCTTGACTCGCACTTGATGTCAACACCTCTGATGTCACCCTGTGTCTAATTGAAAAACAAAGTGAAGTGCTCCGACATGAAGAAGCCTCCTCAGCCAAAATAATCAACTATCAGATCATGTCTGATCTTAGATATGTCTGGAGCTTGAATATCCTTGTGCTCAGCAGCTTTGAACATGTTCACAAACAGTCCATTAGGGGTTTTTTTTTCAGATGTTAGACCTATTTTGCAGAGGGTTAAAGAACAGTTTTTCTCTGTAGTTTGATGTTAAAATTCAGACCGCAATCTGTTTTGAAGGGAAACATAATGAATATTGACACAACCTTACTAGAGCTGGGTATTGGCAAGAAACTGGTGATATGAAATGTATAATATAAGGTATATGAGTCTGTATCATGGGGTAAATTAGAAAGTGACATGTTTTTTTTTTTTTATTATTATCTTTAGGAAAACTGTCATGGAAGACGATACACATCAGCATATGCTTACAATTTAAGTAAAAACGGTTTAGTCAAATGCCTGGATGTATCATGAAATTGTGCAAATATAACTTGCACATAAAAATGTACCTAATGGAAAAATGACAGCTTCGACAAAACCCTCGTGTTTCGATTTTTGCGCCGGCAAGAGGTGATTACACAAATGGCATATTACACAAAACTGCAATGGAAAGACCTTATTTTGCAACTACAGTCAGGTGAATTAAAAAACCTGATGTTAATGAATGTTACAACAAGCACAAAGAAACATGGCACGGTATGTGCAGACACACCAGGAAACCACATCATTTTTTGATTTAGTACGAGATAGAGGGGAAATTTATAATAATAATGAATATAACTGTAAAGCAACATGATATTTACATCTGTCGCCATGTTTATGAAACGACTTCTCGTGTCATCTCGTGATAATAAATAAACAAATCATCGCATTTGTGGTTTAATGGAAAAATGGACTTTACGCACTTCTGTTTTTTTGACATTTAGTAAATATCGGTAAAGTTTTGCACATATATCCAATGGAAAAGCAATTACAATCTGTCATAAATGTATGTCAATATATACTCAGTCAATATACTGTGGTTCAGAATCAGTTCAATCCTACAAAAAGATCCGTTGTGATGTTCACGTGTTTCATATTTTCTTACAAACCTACACCACACACTTCCGATATCCGAACCAGCATAAATGGTGCCGTTTTCTCCTGCGGTTTTGAACGCTGCAGTGAAAAGTACTGTATGTGTGCGCTTGTACGCATTCACACGTGTATGATGGGTAATGGTTTGTGTGTTGTATGAGTGCGTATGTGTGAGGGGTCCGGAGGGGCCGGGCAGGTGGCAAGGCTGAGCACGGAGGTATGTGTTGCCTCCCCTGTCTGCCCTCAGCTGTCACAGTGTGGTGTGATGTCCGCTCTCAGTCTGTTCTCACGCCAAGGACCACTCTGAAAACACACTCCTTCTGCGCTGGCCATTTTCCTCAGTCACGCACAGACACGCAGCGGAAATGTGTCAGTGTCCGAGTGATTTCATTGACGAATCCATCAGTCCGTTGACACACGTCTGAGCATTGCTTGGATAATCAATAGCTCCCTTTGTCATGTTAGGCTGCTGGGCGGACAATGATGCTTCACTTATTATATTAGTCACTACATTGCTCATCAAAAGCAAAATAAAAAGCTGCGGACCATGTTTTTAGGCTTACGTAACGATGATGCAGCGGTTAGAAGCTCCTGGGTTCAATAGTTGTTACAATGGGCCTTTCTGTGTAGAGTTTGTATGTTCTCCACATCTGTGTGTGGGTTCTTTCACTGCAAAAATCCAAATCTTACCAAGTGTATTTTTCTCATTTCTAGTCAAAATATCACATCACACTTAAAATAAGACATAATCACCTAAAGAGTAACTTTTCAGTGAGATACACCGTAAGAACTGATTTTCAGACAATAGATCTTGAAAATCTTATTTTCGAGAAATCTTACCAAGATAGTTTTCATTTGTTCCTTTGGCAGATTTTTTTTTTTTTTTTTGCTTAATTCAAGCAAAAAATCTGAATATGGAATATAGTGCAGTTTGGAAAATGAATGCATGAATGAATGAATAAACATGCACACACATAGAAACTGCAGACCTAACACATACACACACACACACACACCTCTATACACCGTCCACTCATTTAAAGATACTGACTCAAAGCACTGACTTTCAAACAAATGTAATAATCCTGACACGCTACAATAGCTTCTCACCTGCTTTTATACATATTAAGTTGAAAGACACCACAGAATCTGGTAACTGCTCAAGCTTTTTTACTTTATTGCCTGTAGCTAGAGGAGTACAAATTTTAATATTGGCACATCTGAAAGATTTTAGTCGGTTATTTAAAATTACAAGCCATTACTTTAATCACACCGGACAAATGGTAATACAATTTTAAATTGGTTTCCCATAAAACGCCGACTTGAATATTTATGACACATGACTTTTGACAAGCTGGCCCATGTTTGTTAGAAGCTGGACACCGGGCCGGAGCTTTTCAGGTTTTACTCACCATTTGAAATGCTGCTACTTCGATTTGGAAACTGTTTAGACAGTTTAGTTACGTGAAGACTGATTTATGAAATTAAATTTAAAGCAAAGCAATGATTTAACACAGATAAGGAAGAACTACCAGATGAATTCAGTGAATTTCCTCCCAACTGGTTCTCTCATTTCTTTGAATTATGTTTTGTGTGGCAACTTATATTATTATATATTAAACTGACTGCGCAGCTGAACTCACTGCATCCTTTCAAAGAGCAAACACTGGCAGGAAATTCATCTGATGTTTTTCTTTTTGCTATTCTTAATGTTGATCTAATTACAAAAGCAAACTCTCATCTATATCCATTTAGTTTTATGTATTGATTCTTTTAGCTGCAACCTTAGGCCATGCAATTTCTACATCAGTCTTGTTTATTGTGTGCACTCTGCATCTCACTGTGTTTTATAACGTCATCATAAAGGACTGCTACAGCGCCAGGTATTATTGAGTGATCATAAACTAATCCCTGCAGATGGAGATGAGGCAACTCTACATGTTACATAGCAGGTTGATGTTGTATATACAGTACGTTTGTACGCCCCTATGTATGTGGACGGGGGGTATTCAAGTTCATGGCGTGAAAATTTTTACATTTGGGACTCGGCATGGATGGTGTTGGTTACATAAGCCCCTTTCCATTGTGTAACTGTGTTTGTTTAGTTTTCCAGCAAATACTTTACTAAAGAGGTGAATCTTGTAGAGAGACTCAGGAGGATACACAGGCCTCTGAGGTGGAGCAGATGAGGTATTTTGTTGGCACTGCACTTGGAAAAAAAGACATCAACAGTGTTGGGAAACACTCTTGGGACTGCATGCGGAGGCGCAACATGATTTTTTTTCTTCACTCATGTAAGGAATGCTATGCTAGGGCTTTCACTGTTTATAATGTTTTTTTTTTGTTTGGTTTTTTTTTACTCCCCTTGTGGAACGGAGATTTTGGATTTTCACTCCAGTGTCACCTTTTGAAGTTGTTGTGTTTATACAGACCCAGATCCCAATCCCCAACAGCATTTTATCATTGCAGAGTAAGATGATCGACATTGTAGCTCAGTAAATATGACAGGTGGATCAGTGTTGGAGTTTTAGCTGGACCACCAACTCCCAAAATATAAGCTCGGTCCTGTCGAAATGGATAAATAAATAAATGCTTTGATGTGAGCTTCCACCTGTTCCAAAACATGATTTACAAAATCCTCATTAGTCGGCTTTAATAGATGAAATGTATTTATATTGGCAGACACTACGATGCATGTTTTGGTCACCATTACCTAGTAACAAAATGGAATGACAGGAAGTAAGAACTGAATCGCCGTGGGGTTCAGAATGATCCCACACCCTCAAGTCTTTTTTTTTTTTTTTTTTAATCCATGGCTGTGGCCCATGTCCACCTCTGGCAACCCAGAGAGGTCGGCGTTTGGAGTGAAAGGGAAATCAGCTCTGACAGGATGACAAGCTTCTCCGCTTCTTAGCGCTTACCATAAACTCATCTAATTGCTCTGGGGCTCCAAACCCACAATAAGAAGTCATCCGCTGGGGCCCGGAGCAGTGGGAGGCTCCTGCAGACTTCCGGAAAATTGGACTGACACGTGTACGCGCAAACAGGGGGCTTGTAAATGTATCTCTCATAAAGTCCAACTTTTTGTTCTTGCAGTTATTGATGCAACACTTTCAACTGATGAGCCCTCGGTGTTTTTTTTTTTTTTGTTTTGTTTTTTCCCCGTTAGCACATGTTTGATTGCACAGATTTAAGCAACAAGGTTTTGTAAGCTCACATGTCTGCTTTGTATGTGTGCCAGTTTATCTTTGTCATAAGACTGAGTTATTAATAAAACACCACAGAGGGGAATCACACTTAGGTTCTACTCTCTCACTCACTACAAACAGTCCTGACTGATGATCACAGGTCAGGGGCTGCAGGGTCAGGAGATGGACTGATGAACTGGAAATCTGTTGGTCTGTGGAGGATGTTCCCATCAGTGCTTTAGTAGATTTAACACTCCAGGATATGCCCAGTTGCCAAGTGTCACTTTTACAGGTCATGTGGTCCTATCAGCAGCAACAACTGATTAGGTATGTAGGGGATCCAACAAATATAAACACCAATATATACTGAATTTGTATATGCTAGTGTAGATATACAACTGATCTGTTTATTATTGCAGTTAGATTTATAATTCCTCTGTTTGTCTGTCATCAGGGTTATGCAAAAACAATATCACAGTTTTTCCATGAAATTTGATGGAACATGAGCCAAAGATGGACCCATTATGTTCTGGAGTAGCTTCCAACAATCCCCAAAATATTCAGTGAATAATCACAGCTGCAAGTATAATCTTCTACTAATGTGGTCATTAAATATTTACTCTGCAGAAGGTGCAACTAGTGAAAAAGCAGTGACATCTTTATAGAGCTTTTTATCAATGAACAATCCAAAGCCGACTGATATCTAAGGCTAGGTTAAGACTGCAGACAAATGTGGTCTGAATCCAATTTTTTTGCCCATATGTGACCTGTATCCGATCTGTATAAGACAGTTTGAACAGCACAAATCCCATTTTTTTCCCAATCCAACCCAGGCTACTTTCATATGTGGTCCTAAATCTGATATGTATCTGATATTCAGTCTGAACGGCCATGTCGCATTTATCCGACCTTTACGTCATTGAAATGTGACAAACATCACAGTTCTGCATTCCAGGAGTGTTACTTCCATAAACACGGTGCATGCCCGTGCTTTCATGTATTTCATCAGGACCTCTTTTGCACATACGGGTCACTTCAGGGTCACATTCAGTTTATACCCAAAACTTATAGCAGTCGCATTTAATGTGTAATATGAAGAAAAAACACAAAAAAATCGTATTTCACCAAAAAAATCCGAATTGTCCATTAAGACCTACTATCTGAACGTAACCTTGTGGACAAAAATGAGGACACAAAATTGAGCAAATTGTAATATTTGAGAATCAAACATATTTGATGAGCCTCTCCCATCCCTCTGCTCTTGTTTTCTGTCAACTCCACACTATCCCTTTGGTAAATCATGACAGAAATGGCCAAAAGACCGATTAATTAATCAATCAGGCTCAGTCAGTCAGTACTGGAGAATATACTTTTGTAACTCATTAAAAGAATATGGTTAAAATAGTGTGTCATATCACATGAGTTTTTGTCAGCAGTAAAAAACCTGATGTAACTCCGGGGGATATAGTTAATGACAGGAGTTGTGGTGATGACTGCAAAAGCCTGAAGCCAAATAAGCACTGAGAGGACTAAATTAGGCTTGTTGTGATCTTTTGTGCCCAAGGGCCACCTACTCAGAAGGTTCACAATCCTCAGCAGACATTCAACAAGGCTGAGCGATGGCCAAGTAGCTCCAGTAATGTTTTCGAGACAGTGCAATGTCATTACAGCAGAGCTATTAGGAAGAATCTGCCATCCTGTCCTCTGTATTAATGGTTCCATTTTCCTTTTAGTGCACTCCACTGTAAAGGTTGAAACACATGGGAACCATTGAGCGGAAAACATTTTACATCATGATGTTGTGAAACTAGTCACAGGTTGCTTCATGGCTCGATTTGCATAATATTAGCAAGAAACTTGAAAATAATGCATGTAAATGGAACTGATGGAGACTGGTTTGCCATTATTATTTTTTAATCTGGTTCTGTATGCCTTCTATATAAAGACTGCCATAAAGTTAATTTAGCTAAGATTAAATTTTGAGAGATTGGCTCACAAGTGCTTGTCTCAAGCCATCTATCACATTATGTAGTGAAATGTTTCTCCAGGGGGAACAACATGTGATGCAGAGGAGCGTGCAGGTCATGTTTTGGGTCTTGTTTGCCAAAGATAATATGAACAAACCACAGGAAGACATTCACTCAGCAGCTGCAAAAATAGAACTATAACTCAATGGTGCAAGACTAAATCTATTCCAAACCTTATTCAGTTTGCTTGTCGTGGCTGAGGAGTCTACAGTACAGCCTCAGTGTGTACTTACACAGACAATAAAAAAATTGTATGCACACAGAACTGAAAACATGCATCTTCCTCATCTTCATGTGCCAGATTGGTCTTATTTAGTCTCTCAATCTATACCCAGACACACATAAATACACAATGCAACCAGACCCAGACAGATACATATACACAATTAAATAAGAAAGCAGACTGAAAAACAAAACACACCCTTAAAGGCTTGTCCCAGACACTGCAAATCCAAACCTGTATACACAGACGTCCCTTCCACACACACAGGAGCTGGTGTATCCCAGGGTGCAGCAGTGATCAGAGCCCATTGTCAGTTTCCTGTTGGCGGAGAGCTGCAGTTATTGTCCAACCATAACAGACCTCACAGTCCCTTGTTATCACTTTGCTGTAGGCTGCTATTGATTGACCCTTTTCAGGTCAGGTCAGCTTTAGTCGCAGCTGCTTTGTGCGCAGCCCTGTCTGTGTGACCACACAGTCATCAACATACAGCAATTTATGTGATTGCTGCCTTTCTATATGTTCCTGTCAAAAGGATTTCCATAGATCTACCCAGAGGCACCAGAAGCACTGATCCTCAGCTGTTTAATTCATCTGCCTCATTAACTCTGAGTTTGTAGAAGCCCCTGTTACAGTATTAGGCTTTATCATATAGTGCAAATTCCCAAGTAGTAGACAGGGAAGTGTGGGATGGAACTGGAGACAGCTCATTAAAAAAAATCATATGCGCACAAAATATATTGAAGTCCATAAGAAAGTAAATCCCTAAAGAGTGGTCTGTGCGGTTCACACTTTGCATTTCTCATTTATTATTCCTGACAATGCCTCAAGATGTTTTTCATGTGACACTGAAAGCATATAGTAATTGTGCTGTTTTGTTATTGGGAGTATTTAATTTAAACGATTAAAATTTATAATCTGATTAATCACAGGGTTGCTGTAGATTCATTTCGATACATCGCAATTAAATATTCTTTATTTTTTAATTAAAAAATGATTAAATATTCATTTTTAATCTATATTAATCGCATTTCATTTTGCATGAGCAAACAGACTCAAGAAAGAATGGAATATATATGCACTTAACATGTTTATTAAACACCTTCAACGCTTTCAACAAAACAACTGTTCTTTTTGCTGTTTTTTTTATTTTTTGTCCTCATATTTCCATCCAGAGGCCAATATGCTCTTCAGTGTCTTCCATCTTTATGGGTTGGTTCTGCTGCCCGTCACTACCAGATCAACTGCCCATTTGCACATATGTGACGATAACTCTACTTGGACAAACTGCCTGAAAAGTGTTACCAAGACATTTAGTGTCATTCTGCGCTGTAGATGGATTATTGTATCAAACAAGTGCACCGTTATACCCTTAATTACAACTCAGTGTTTACTCCATTAAATTAATATACTGTTGATGTATTTGTATGCTATGTAGGATCATTTGGGCCTTATTCTTCCAGCTCGTGTTAAAGGTTCGGATTATGTGGCTTTACATCCAAAGGCCTTGTTCACTCTGCAGAGATTTCCCTCGTATAGATTTTGATCAGGGAAAACCAAAGGGATGAGATTCTCTTGAAAAGCTTTATCCTCAGGGTGAGGATCTTTTGTGTTTTCAGAGAACTGATTAATCAGTAGGTGCAGCTTTTTCTATACAGTTTCATCTGTTAGAATGAGTATAAGGTGTTCAGCATAAGGTAACATGGTGTTATACTCGTAATCAATCTTTCTTTTTTTCTTTTTTTCTTTTTTTTTTTGGTGTTAGCTGACATCTTAATTTAATTTAATTTGTCAATGACCTCATGCGGGCCAGTCAGGACCAGTTATCGGGCCGCATGTGTTCTTACTTTGCCCATGGTCTGGTTTATTGGGACGAAATTCAGAAGAAAATACAATAAATTTTACATTTGAAAGCATCGTTTCAACCACGGCAGATAATTTTAGGGAATGTATGCTTAGAGGGATTTAGTAAAAAAAACAAAATATATGCTTAAAGTTCTTGTATTACGAGCTCATAAAATTACTATAAACTGGCTTAAACCCCACCCACCCACTGTGGACGAGTGGATCCAAGACAAGAATGGTTCAATATGTATGAGACTGAATTGTATGTCTAGGAATTAAAAAAAAAAAAAAAACTCCTGTATGAGTTTGTGTCAGGACTATTATTGTTCTGTATTTTGCTCTTGGTTCCATAGATTCTACTGTAAATGTGTTTTTAATCCAGGTCAGGTACTGAATATCTGTGCAGGTCCTTTCCTTTTGCTTTAGGCCTCTGAGGAGTTTGTCATGTTCCAGGTCTCCTTTCACCACAACATAATTAAAACCCCTAATGTGACTTTGCCCCGTCATTCAGTATTCATTGTGTAAATCCACTGTGTATAGGAAGGGGGGGGGGGTAAAATGTTTGACTGAACCGCTTTGGTGCCACCAATCGCTTTGCCTTCATGAATACTAAATGAGAACGAGTGGCGTTGTGCTGCTTGTTCTGACATTTTCTGTAATTGAGGTTTCAGCACTCAGAGATGTAAACGATCGCCTTATTTACCCCGATGTAAATAGACATGACCTTCTCTGACTGCCGACGGATGGAGTGAAAAACAGGACATTGATGAACTCCACTTGTTGCAATGATCCACCTGAACTTTAAACTTGTCAGTAGAAAAGTCGTTTTTTTGTCAATCAGTGATATATGCCTTCAGTCTTGAGTAATGATCGACCGATAAAAGTTTTTGGGGCCGATACTGATTTTTTATTTATTTATTTTTTTACATCAGCCTTAGCCGATGACCGATACAGGCCGTCGATACTTATAAGCTGATATTTGGGGCCAACTCAGATTTTTTTTTTCCCTCTGTCAAATGATAACAAATGTCAGAAAATCTTTTTTTAAAGGAAACATTTATTGAACTAAAAATAAAAAAAAAGGAGAAAGGTAAAGTAGAACAAGTAACATTAACATTTCCCAGAATAAAACTTACATTCAGATAAAAACAAAATAAAGTGTTCAGTG
>JAPTYQ010000019.1:4500907-4511883 GCA_029814465.1 Ostorhinchus cyanosoma
CAGGTGTGATAGAAGAGGGAAACATCTAAAACCTGCAGGACACCGGCCCTCGAGGACCGGAGTTTGACACCTGTGCTCTAACTATTCGTTAGCCGCAGCCCTAGATGGATGGATCCAAAATACAGCTATAATTCTGTGGGATCAGGAACTTTTTCTTTTCTTTAAATTACTGTCATAATAGGCTGACAGTTAAGCATGACTAGTCATAACTCAGGTCCTCTTTTTTAGTCTTTTTTATGTGTGAACCACATTTTCACTGCGCCCTGTGAAGGAGAAATTAAATTCACCCCTACTTATTTTTACATTGTCATTCACAGTGATTTTAGATATCTATCAGTGCTTTGTCTGAATGACTGAGCATGAACTTTGTCTAATACTTGCGTATGTGTTCTGACTAAAAACATCTCCTCACAAAGTCAGAAATAGAAGTAAGGATTAACGGTGACTCCAGATGAAGGACATACAGTTTATCCTTTTATGGAGCTCAGCATTGTGAGTCAGGAGTCAACAAAGGAAGAGGGCAGAGTGACTTATTTGACTGGTATTTCACTATGGCTGACGCTCTGAAATAAAACGGCAGGAATGCGTGGTTTCCAGCTGAGGAAAGGTTGTGATCTTTGGTATGTGTCACAAATATTTCTTCTCCATTCACGTCATTCACCGTACACGTGTCCTTGAGAAGTGTTTTGTTTTGTACCATAGCGCAAATGACTCTTGATTAATGGATTTAATGGGAATAATGGAAAGAAAATGTCAATTATGAAATGGCTACGTTCTTCCACATCAATTGTTTTTCTCAGTCAGGGACAGTGACTAATGGAACATAAGAACTAAATGCATTGAATTGATTGTTCTGACACTGGCATTTTGCATGTACCCGCTTCCATTGTCTCAGACCTTTGTGTTATTTTCTACCGCCTTGGAGCGGAATTTACTTGTGTTAGAGGAAATACAACCTCCAGTCTGTGCATTTACAATGGAACAATTTGGTGTGGATCCAAACCTTCTCCGTAAGAAGGAAGAGATTAATGTGAAGCCAAATTCCTCGTCATTCTTCCCATAGTTTGTCGGAGGAATCCACATTTTCCTTTGGGCTAACACAGTTCACTTTTCCCACCATCTGCGTAATCCTTTTAGATTGGGTCTATGACATCATCGGGTGATAACAACATGAGAGCCACTGGCTTTTTGGGGAAAACTCCTTAATAGATGAGGCCAGGAATCATAACAAAGTTTTTAAGGGATTTGGAAAGGTTTTGCAATGATGTACGAATAGATTGTTTCTGTCAGATCTTTTTCCTCTATGGTGACATGTGCATGAAAACATTTGGTCCTGGTTTGCGATGCTTATAGCAATAGGGTAGAACTGGTCATGCTCGGCCCTGTAACTCAGAGCAGAAGTGCATCTAGGGTCTTTTGTGTATGAAAAACACTCCCAAGTCACTGGTAGAGTCTTACTCATAAGAAGAACCTTTCCACTGAATCTGTTTCTCCTTCATTTGTCGTCACCAGCCAGTTTGTCTAAGTTTAATTTGTTTTGGATTTAAGCCTTCGCCCTCACGTTGCCAGAGTGTACTGTGTGATTCAGGATCATTGATTGTCTTTGTAATCTACTGTATTATGCAACTGTTTAGCAGATTCCTCAGTCTATCCACTGGGGGGTTCTGGTGTCTGTGGAGACGCTGATGGAATAAGTGGAAATGAACCAGCGGGGTCGCGATTAGTCACAGAAATAAGCCACGGTCTGAACTCATCGAGTTTATCCCAGTTTCAGCCATCTGAACTAAGACCTGGAAGGAATGATAAATTAAAGATGGAGGATATGGAAAACATATGTCAAATTAATCCTGTGTGATGGATATTACATATGGTGGGTCACTGTCCAGAGGCCGCTAGAATATGTGTCCACAAGCTTGTTGCACTTTGCATAATCTCTTACTTTAACGTGCTCTGTTTACACCCCAAACTTCTGTTTTTGAGAGTTGCAGAATGAGTTACTCTGCTCTGTGACCTAGTAGCACAGTCCGCAATAATGATACGACTGTAACAGACCAGGCTGATGTCAAGGAAAGGAGCTTTGATTCCGACACCAAGGCTTGGATGTCATTTTGGACACTGCGGTGTGTGTGCTGAAGATAGCCAGCTCAGAACAATAAATTCACTTCTGAGGCTGTTTTATTGCTTGTTATGATCATAGACAGGTTGTGTAACTGGCTTTTTGGTATTCTCATTCTAATTCTGAGCAAAACTCAACCTAGTGATGTGGTTGCTGTCACAATTATTACATAATCGGCTTATTCCAAATATTTGACCCAATGACAAGTATTTTTTTGCATAACTGTGGCCTACTTTTAGCTTTATAAAAATAACTGGATGAAACTAACTATTTACATGCCATTTTGGACTATTTGAGATCTGACTTTATCTTCTTTTGGTACCTGTCTCTATCATCATCAGTTTCTAGATATATTTCGGTTGGATTTGTCATTACCTGTTCTAAATGTTTTCTGACTGAACAATGATTTGCTTATAAGTTACTAGTGACATGAAATAAACAGGAAAAGATGAGTAATCATTAATCACAGTTAATTATTGTTAAACTTCAAATCAGATTTCATCATCATCACAGCTCAGAGTGTTGGTTGTGTTTGCGAGTTAGATGTCGTCTATTTCTTATCTCAGGTTCTGCTTCTTTCCTTTCTGATATTTGTGCCAAGAAGGTGATGAGACAGTATGAATGTAGAAAACTTTGAAAATGATATTTGAGGTTTGTTTCCACAACTCAAGCATCACTAACTTATTTTAAAGGGGTCATATTTTGTTAAACCCACTTTTATTATTGTTTGGTTCATTTATTTGTGTATTTGGACCCTAATAGTTCATAAAGTTTGACTTTGAACCCTCCAGGTGCTGCAAAACTATCTCTATATTCATATAGGCAAAAGTCAAGTGGATTTCTACAACCCATTTTAATTCCTGCTTAATTTGTTTTGTTTTATAACTAGTTATGCTACAACATTTGCACATATAAGGTCAAGACTTCCAACGAGCATTTGTCCTAGTACGACATAATTGTTTATCAGCAGCAGCGGTTGTAGTAAAAACTGAAAATATGTCCAATCTTCAAGCCAGTTACCTAAAATATTCAGTTGTTGGTTGTATTAACAAACTCAAGTGGCTGAATGGGACAGAGCGCACAGCCAACAACCTGGAGGGGGTGGGGTCATGTGCATTTAAAGGGCCAGCGCTCAAAATGACCTTCTTCCTGTCATTACTCAGAAATAAGGTTGAAAATGGGCCTGTAGAGTTGAATTAATGAAGAATTCAGATTCAAGCATAGCATTTACAGCATATGTAGACCACTGGGAAATGTTTTAAAATGCATAATTCCTTTTTTAAAAACAAAATATCACTCCTTTAACACTTCAACAAGAATCATGTCAAAGAGTAAAGAGAGACTCTATAAGTGATTGATGTTGAGAAAGTTCTGTGTTAAAGTCACAATCATGTCATTTATAGAAATCCAATCACTGGAGTCGCTTCATACAGTATTTATAGTTCATATGAATCTAAAGTAAAAAGTAAACACTCTTATATTCAGACAAAAGACAATCTTAACAGAGTTAAGCAGGACATTCATAGAACAATCTGGTGACCTAGTTTCTCTGTTACAGAAGACAAAGAGTATCCTCATTATTGTTTATCTCACTGACAGAATGATGCAACGTTTTGTACAAGTTGTACTGTTACGTGCAGATAGATGAAGCGGGAATACAGCACAAGGGGAGGCTGCAGTCAGCTTAATTTTGTTTCTAATTCGAAAAGCAGAGAATGCAATAAAAAGTTTTAAAGGAAAGAGGAAATATGTGCCGTTTAACTGCGTATCAGTATGTCCTATTGCTACATTTAACTGCTGTGGTTGATCTGTTGATGAGGATTTACAGGCGGTGACTGTGGTCTGCCCTCTGCTGCTCTCCTTGTCACTCCAGTAATGTAAAATAAATGACTGTGGGTCACTTTGTGTTTGTCACTGCAGGTGTCAGGGTGCAGAAAATGTGTCAAAGTTTTAGCACCATGCAAGGAGATGAGCAGGGGGATAAACATAGTTGAGCATCAGACCCTAAATGAACAGCCTTTGTTCAGCACTTACCGAGGCATTTGCCATCATGTACAGCCCTGAACTGTGACTCTAAAGTGAGGTATTAATCTTATCTTTGGCATGAAGTCAGCACACTTGAATGTGTGGCTCAACAGCTGTTGATTCGACATCTGAGGGCCTTACTGCACATGCATGCTTGTCTGATTATATGCATGCATGACTCTATGATGGTGTGCTGTCTCGGTGCACTGATGCATGTGTCCTCCTGACCTCCATGTTGAACTTTGGGCTTTAACCCTGTAAGGCAGAGCGCTGGGCATGCTTTGCCCTACATGCCTATGAGATTGTGCACACTTTGGGTAGCTTGTTCATGTCACCTTTGCTCAAGGGTCTGGGTCTCTTAATCAGTCTTCAGTTTCACAAGCATAGCTGTGTTTGAGATATTGCAGGGTCACTGTGGTCAGATTCTTTTTACAGCAGCAGATGTGACATCATTGTTTTTTGGAAGCTGTGTTAACATTACAGCTGTTGTTGAAAAAAATCTAAAAATAGAAAAGTGTATCAGACCAGACTACTTTGGTGTTTTCTTAATTTCTGCCAATGGGATGAGTGAAGCTCTTTAAATAGACGTGACTGGGGAGTTATTCAGAATTACATTTATCTCTAGATGACTTGTTCAGTTTGGCAACATCTCATTTTACAAGAGATGTCAAATCTGTGAGTGCTACTCTCCATTTTATGGTTATTCTTACAAATTTAATCAATTCTCAGCATTTCACCAGGGAACAACAGCTGTGATGGAGGGCAAATTAAAGCTAATGTGTTCTAAAGCATAATATCAAAGATGGCCACTAGAGGTTTGCTTAAATTTTGGGGTTCTTTTTTTGTTCGAAGATTTATTTTTCCTCATTTGCGTTATTTGGACCCTCTGTTATATGTATTAATGTATAATATTCCTACATTTAAAATAAGGTTTGGTTGACTGCTCCCCAAAAATGTTACTTTGAGTGATTTTCTTGAGACGGCTCTACTGTACTTATGTCTAATGAGCTTCAAGACTGTCAAATCATTTTATTAGTTTAACCTATAAAGTACCAAACAGTGACCAAAAGCGTCTGCTGATGTAAACTATTTAATTCCTGTTGATCCATTAATCCTATTAATCCATGTAAATAATCGGTGTAATATACAGTTTATCATCTTTTCATGGTCATCAGATATGACCCATTTGGATGCTCAGAGCCTCCGTGGTTACCATGGAAACACAGTCATCTTCTACAACATTGATTTACGAGTAAAACCCATGGAGTTTGATAAATGACAGTGGATGCACACACTGGGTTTATGTTCAATCAATGATATATTTGACTGAAAAAGTCACTTTTTCTTAAGCTTTTCCTGTTTTTGATATAATAACCCATAACTTTAATTTGAGCCTTTATGAACATCTACATGATTAGCAAATTAGATACAGGAAAATACCTCTTTTACACTGAAAAAATACAAAATACACAGGATAATAATATAATAAATGGCAATAAAACTCTTAAGAAAAGTCAAATATACAGGAAAAAAAACTACTTTGGAAGTGCTACAAAAGTAACAGTGGGTCTTTATGGGTTAACATAGTATTAAATGAATGCATTACCATTGCTCCTCATGGTTCCCCATCTCCACCGTCTTGTCCAAAAAACAAATATTGCAACAGCCAAAATGCAGAACCTTTGAAACAGTTGTTCAGAAGCCAGCAGTGGGCCTTACAGTGTCTTCATGCTCTCCTTTCATGTGGTCTGTACATTTCATCCATCCCAGTGTTTTAGAGGGATTCCCTTTAGGAGCAGTGGGCAGCCACTGCACAGCCAACACCCGGGGCCCATCTCCAGATCTAATCCTGTCCCTGACCAGGAGCAAAGCTGGGGATTGAACCTATCATGCATGCTTTTATCTTTTCCATAGTGGCATGAAACTGTCACATCATCCATCTTTATATATAGTCGACGTAGCCGCAGGAACTCACTCTGCCTATTGTGGCTTTAAAAAACAGCCCAAATTTAAAATCAACAGAACGGGCTTTTAAAAATCTACCTCCATACATGTTTCATTCTCAGTTTTGGCAGAGGATAAAGATAATCAGAGAGGAATACTGTGGGAGCTGAACAGTTTTTATCCAGCGGTGGTGGAGCAGACTGCAGCTTTAATGGGGCTCGACTCTTCAAGGAGTTGAACTGGAGATGAAGGGATGCTTTGGAACACGGGATCCTAGAATTCTAGCAATGTTCCGTTCCAGACCTACCACCAGGAGGTTTTCTGTGTTTGTGTGTGTCCATGTGCGTCTGTGTGTGTTGCTGGCAAGGACTGGTGGAATGGAACGATGTTAGATCAAGTGGTAACCGTGGAATTCTCTCTTCATCTGCCTTAAGCTTTCCTAAACCACCACTGATACTGCCAGAGAAACCATCTCTAAATGATAACAAAGACTCACCAGCTGTGCAAAATATTCTCCCGAACCTTAACCTAGCTCTTGAACCTCGCCCACGCACAGACAGACATGTATACACGTATACACACAACCTAAGGCCCAAAGTATTCAAAGCCTTATAAGGTAAAATCGCAGGTCGGTTTAAAGTGAATCTGTTTTGCAGCTTCCCGGGCGAACTTTGGTATTTGCGGCTGGGAAAAGCATCAAGTATGCAGAAAGGACATCCTTTAGTGTTTGTTTTCTCTGCTTCCCTGTATGCATCCTGTGGTTCTGACTGACTGGCTGCTGGCATTACGTAAAAGCCAGACTCCATGCTTATATATTTTTTTCCACCTCAGTTTTGGTAAATGATTCAGCAGAGCCTGACTAAATGAATGTTTTCAGAGCCTGGTTATGAGTATAAACAGCCCCCCCCTCCTTTTTTCTTTCTTTCTTTCTTTCTTTTTTTTTGTTGGCTTGACATGCTGATCGGTTCCAATTTTGTGGTTGGTCTATGTGTGCATGCTGCACAATTTATGCAACGTGACATTTTATACATTCATGGACCTTTTTTTTTTGTTTTGTTTTTTTAAACATGTGCAGGCTTTGCTATTTGTTTGATAAAGTATTTGTGGAGTTTGATGTATTTGCATTCGAAAGATGTGCTACAGGTGAAATTGTTAGGCTGTGTGTGACTGTGTGCCAGTGCATACCTGAGCTCCCAGCTATGTAGCTAATCATGTCCACCTATGGTCAGTCAATAAACTCAGGTAGAAACGGCGACTCACCCTCAGCTATCCCACAATACCCCCTTCTCCTCTTTTTTATCACCAGCTTGTAATTATGTGCTTCAGTGAGAGGCATGCAACTCACATGCAAACACAAACACACAGAGGGACACACACTCACCCTGATTAGCAAACCTAATGGATCGCCTTGCTCTGTATTCCAAGAACATTCCATAAAGCACAGAGCCATATAATTGCTTTCTACCGTCAGAACTGCGACAAGCATTACTGCACAACCACTGCCACCTCCTCCTCTTCACCCTCCTCTGTCTCCTCTTCATCTGAAAGTTCTAACAATTGCACCCTCTGATCATGCTTCTTAACATGAACCTTCACTAAATTTCTAAGCATTAAGACAGATTTTTGTTTTAAGCGACTAAATTAAGGGATTTACTCGGTGCTAAACCACTTAATTAACACCCAACTCTTCAACTTCACATGACTTTTAGCTAATTATTTTGGTTTGCCTCCTGCCCAGAGACTTAAAGTTGAGTCTCAGTGCTCTCATAACCCCCCCACCCCAAACCCCTCCTCATATAAAACTGCAGGCAGCAGTTTCCAGTAAACAAGCTCTGACAAGCCAAGTGTTCACTTGTCCATCCAGCACAAAACAGCAAAGAGATGAAATAATTCTCAGAGGTTCTTTGAGAACATATCAAAACTCAAAGCCCAGAGCCAGAACTTGTTCTTCATGATGTAGAAACTTGAACCAAATCATTACAAGTTGGTCAGTGTTTACTGGATTTCTAAGTTGGCAGTTCAGAATGATGTAAATTTCTATGCTGACAGGATGTTAGGCACCAGTTTCTGAAACTTTGTTTTGTTGCTTCACTGTTTTACTGCCATTTTCTGATTATTTTAAATGTATAGAAATGATTTTCTGAGTTACACTAGAGTGGATTTCACAATTTGGCATGATTAAAGAAGTTGTTCTTTCTCATTATTGTCACTCACTAATTTGATCAGTTTCATAGCCTTGTTCTGTTCTAATGTTGCAGTAGTTCACATTAGTTGGAAGAGCTCTACCCTCCAATGTCTACATACTGTTCTACCATGCACGCTGAAATCAGGTCATGCTTTGCCAGTGGGATCTCAGAGGACATGTTTTGGTACAAACTGAATAGATAAATGTCATCTATCTTTAAAATATGTTTTATTACTGGCTGAGGTTGGACTGTGGTTCCATTTTTATTTTTTATTTTTTTTTCTTATTTAAATTTTTTTAAGATTGCCTACCAAAAACTTTACAAGATGCCATGCCACTGTGGACTGTAGACATAAACATTCAGTTAGACAGACTTGACCCTGGATGTTCGCTCTTACATTGTGCATTTGCACCTATCTGGAAAGATCTGCACACTGCAGTGAACACACTCTCCTATAGGAAAACATGTTGTTTTCACTCACAAGTGCAGCTACAGTCAAGTTTGCACATAGTCATGCATTCTTTGTTAGCTTAAGTTTCCATGTTGAAGCAAAGGCTCGGCCGGGGGCTATTTTCCTACCAGCTTCGCTCACCCAATGAGGTCACACCATCCAGAATCCTGAGAATGTCAAGAATGGTGAAGTTTAAGAGCTTCTGAACAGGACTATATGTTATCAGATGGAAGGGGGCTGATTGAGAGGGGGGAGGTTGAAATGTGATCCACTTTTGTAACATTAAAATGATGGAAGGCGTGACACACTTCTTCACCTTGTAACCTCTTGTATAACTTCACTGCTTTGGTTTTTTTATTGATATATTTGGATTTGAATTTGTCATTTATCTGAATATAGTGCATTTGCCTTTAGAAGTGTACATTTGTTCTGAGAATCTAGATCAATGCATCCCAAGTGAACTAGTTCACAAAGCTGCAGATTAAACTGTGTTCTCAAAGGTGAAGTAGGGCACTTCAACTAACTCAGCCTAATTCTATGCAATGCCTTTGTATGCTTAGCATTTGATTGGAGTCAATCCCACTGTGCTAGTATTATACTGTGCAGTTTTCAGATATTAATGATTACAAAGTCTGGAAGCTGTAACCTCAGTACATCAAGGGAAATTCATACCTCTGCAAACCTGACAAATACGCAGATGAGACTGCAAATTCATCTCCCTGCAGCCAGATAATTATCCGAATGAATATTTTCAAAGATTATTTAAACTTTCCTGTGCCTCTTTGGAAGGCCTAGATTCCCAGTTTGTATATCATCTTTTGAATCAAGGAATGATAAGTATGTTAAACACTGAAACACGAGTCTAAGGAATGTCTGCTCTTCCCAAGCTCACAAGACACAGAGACCTTGCATCACTAATAGTTAACTGCTACAAAGTCATAAAATTAGAGCACAGAGTGTGAAGTGATTTGATGAGTCCATGAATTTTTGTGTTTTCATTGTTTTTGTTATCTTTGAAATATCCCGTCTCGTAAGGGTTTATTATCTATAATGTATTGTAATCATTACAAAACCTGCCCAGTTATTTCCTGAAACAGGAGCTGTCACGTTGTCCAGACAAGTGGAAGAGGTGGGGGACCAGGGTTGGTATAGTCTGTTTTTTTGACGGGGCTCAAGCGGAGATGCTTGCTATTCCCTCAAGTGTCTGGAAAGTGTGCAGTTTCCATTACAGTCTGTCGCGTTTCACTGCAGCAGCGATGTTTTTGCATGGAGGCCCGGGGGTAAGAGGCAACTTCTGTGGCCTTGTGAGCCCAGGCCTCAGTAGTATGAGGTGGGGGAGTGGCTGTGGTCCTTCTAGACACACATGGGTTACATGTGGAGCTTCAAAGACATGGCTGGGCTGGCCTGACTGCTGGCAGCCTGTTTTCACTGGGAGGAATGCTAAAAGCAAGCAGTCAGGGATTGAACTTAACTAGACAACTAGATGTATTTGGGTGGCTGACGAGATACTGGACTTTCAGGCCCTCTGTACTGTATTCACAAAAAATGTAATAAAGATTTTCCTCCATTTAGATACGAAGTACACAGGACTATTAACCCAGTCAGTAAAAGTGGGCCACTTTCATTCACCATTTTATTAGCTTAGTCATCCTCTTAAGAGCCATCAATGGTACGTTTTAATAAACAAAACCTGCTGACCCTAATCCACAGCCAACAGCCCATTTTGGAAAAAAAAGTGATGATACAGAGTAGGCAATTTTTCAGGTATGCAAAAGCTTTGAATGGTGTCAAAAGGACCATCTGGATGGTAAATATGTACTAGTACCTCACTGTAAACCTCACATTAAAATGAGCATCACTGTTAATCATTGATATGACAGTCATCTATGCATCTATGGACAGAGTACAAGTGGTGGTTGGTTTTATTACCAGTGGAATACATCAAAGGAATGCTTAACAATTAAGATTAGGACTTTACAGTTGTTTGCCTTTGCAGGGCAATTCAGAGCTAAAACAATACAGTTTGTGACCAACGTCTTACCCTGAAGGAGTGATATCTGCTTGTAACAGTCTTTTCTGGTATCTCATAGTTTTGAAGTAAACATTTTGCTGATCAAGTGGAAAAATGCTTTTACAGTGTCCTTGTACTGGTACAGGAAGTTCTTTTTCAGTTAAATTGTTGACCATCCATCCATCCATCCATCCATCCATCCATCCATCCATCCATCCATCCATCCATCCATCCATCCATCCA
>JAPTYQ010000019.1:4667258-4690704 GCA_029814465.1 Ostorhinchus cyanosoma
ATGGTAATTATTATATTGATTGATGTAGACATATATATATATGCTGTTTTAGTGTAGACTGATAGAGTTTGTGTTGTTTTGTAATACAGGGGTGGGATTAAATAAATGTTTACTTTGTTCCACTCCTTTTTGAATGTGTAAATAACACTAAATCTTTCGTATTTCTTTAGCTTTTTTTGTTGTGGTTGTCGTATGTTGATCATTTGCTTTTATTGGTGGTTATATTGTACTTCTTATATGTCCAAAAGAAATCATTCATTCATTCAAATGTATATTAATATGTGATATAAAGGCACTCTTTTTGGGTATTATCTCTACTTTTTCTAACACTTCTAGACAAAGTAAGCAGCAATTTTTATGATTGTGATGGTTAAAAATGATGACAGAAGTAACAGTATCCAGGCAGATTTTGAGGAAATATACATATTGTAGTAAAGATACTTGTTTCTCCCATGATTGCTGTAGTATGAGATGAATAAAACACTATGCTGGATTCAGACAATATCTCATTGTTCCTCTGATTCTCCATCTAAACCTCCAAGGGTTAATTTATTTGAGGAGAAAAGGAATTGCTGAGGAAGCCGTATATGCTTGACAGTGCCCATCAGGGAAAACAATCCGTTCCTCATAGTCTTGGTGTCTGATTGTACAGATTAAAGGTTTTCTCTTTCTCACTCTCTGTATCCATTCATCTCTTGCCCTGGGGCAACTTAGTAGCTCCTCACCTTTCTGTCTGACCTGACCAGACGAGGTCCCACGTCTTTCATTACAGCAAGAAAACAGAATAATCACCTGTTTTTTTTCTTTAATTCAAGCTCAGTTTACTAGAAGGCGAATGAAAGGGGTACATGTTGAACTGTGAAACAAACTCTACTGTAGTCTATTAGAGGACAGGTAGACTGGTTACTTAAAAACACACAGCGGCTGCAGAAGGAGGTCTTGTTTCCAACCTGAGCCCTCCCTAACCACCACCCGCCCCCTTCCTCAGCTGTTTTACCTCCTGGGCACCAGACGCCACACTGCAGGCTGCTGTGACCTGCTATGTCGACTGAAATGTCAGGCTATTGAAATCAGCATGGCATTATTTGTTCCCAGTGCTCCCAGTAGAATTTTAAATAAGTGGTGACAGCAGAAGTTGGGTTGTTATAAGTAGCAGCACATTTCATCTGCCAGAAGTGTACCTTTTTACCAAACAAGGCTTCTGAATTTCCTGCAAATAGCATTTTAGATAGAGCTGCTAGGGATGAACTAGAACTGAGAATGTGTTTGCTGAAACAGCAACTCTGACTATTTTCATTGTTGATTAATCAGTCAAAACCTTTCTCAGCTGATTCATGAGTTTTAAAAATTGGAAATAATTTCTCCCAGCCAAATTGAGGTCAGAAATTTGAATCTAGAATATATTTCTTATAACGACAAGCTGGAACTAATACATACTTCCTCTTAAAAAATATTTTGAAAAATGTTCATGTCAGTTGTCAAATTACTAGTTTAAGTGTCAAGGACAATTTTATTTTTCTTGAGTGAGAATTAAAGAAACTAGTTGTTTACTTGTGGATAAAATGATGATTTATGCTCAGAACTTGACAACTATTTCAGAAATGTTGAGGTTCAAAACATTTTTAATGACAACAAATGCCAATCTTAAGTACATTTAATTAAAAGTAGACACAGTGTAAACATAACTAGCCCTGAAGACAAAAATAAAAACATTTATTGCAAAGACAATTATCTGTGTAAAATTATTTGCAGCTCTGCCACCATACTTTCATCTATATATTGATTAGTTGGTCATTAATCTAGCTTTGAATTGTTACAACAAAGTGCAACAACATACTTAATTTGCTGATTATCAAGTAAAAAATGAAAGGAATATTTACATTTTTAGAATCTGACGCTGAGGCATTTTTACTGTAAATATACCTTAAATGATAAATCAGTGCATCAGAACAGTTTGTTGCCCAGTTGCTCCCAGTGTTTAGTCAGTTTATTCTAGATTTGTGACTGGATGCTGCAGCTGCCATCCTGCTACACAAAGTCAAATAGCTGCAACTGACGAGTAACTCAGTCGCCTCTTTTTCTATTCTTCAATGCGCAGTAATCACACTGACAAGTCAACTACTGTTAACTCCTCACAGTGCTATTATTGTAAGTGCATTTAACATTAGTGCTGTGTTTGTTGTCACTGTTGATGGGTGTTTCAAACTGACAGTAGCCTAGCACATGAGGTTCCTATTCCTGTTTTGCCTTTTAGCCTCGTAGAGTCCACTGATGGTTTTCTGGTTCCCGTTTGCCTTTAGCGATCAGAAGTGAGTGGCTCCTATTGATTTCACACTTTGTCAACAGTCGCTGATTGCTGTGTGTACCCAGCCACCAGGGTTATATCATAAACAGCTGTTAGAGTTGTTTCTGGGAAGCTGAAGTCAAGCAAAAAAAAAAATACAATAAGAAGAGCAGTAAGCATTAAAAAATGGTTCTATATACTTTATGTCTTAGCTAAAACAGAAGCTATATATAGTATTTATAATTTCAGATATAAAAAAAACTACCTTAAAGTCTCATTAGTGTGTTTTAAATAAAGAGCTTAGAAGTTTGTAGTGATTTGACCCCTGACAGTCTGATAAATTTATGTGACCACTAGAGGGAGTAGTGAGTCACTCTGCTGGTCTCCTGTGGTGAGGAAAACTAACGCCACGGGGCTTTTGACCAAAGCATCAGAAAGTGATGAAATGGGATGAGAACTGCTAAGAAGCAACTTTTAGAGTCAAAGACAGTGACAAAGTGATAAAAGCTAGAAGCACTGTTGTTGTTATTTTCTCCACTGGACACAGCTGTAAATGGAAAGTATGAAGTTTGATGATGAAATGGCAGCGTTTTTTCTACATGGGCAAATTTTACTATGATGTTTATGAAGGTATAAAGTCATTGTGTGATGATATTATCTTTGCTAAGTTGCCGTTCATTGATCCACAGTTCAGACTAAACTGTGACAGTTCTGACCTGGTTTGGACGATTCCAAACAGATCTTTAGTGCAGCTGCTGTCAATACAAACTGTACAGAAAGCTAATGGGATTTGTGGTTTAACTGTGGTAGTTTTCCGTCTAAAAACAGAGCTAAGCTAACAGAGCTATAATGTAAACAGCACGTGAAGATTATAAGCCACAGTATTATTTTGACTAAGCATCTATGAGTTTGAGTATGAAGAAAACTTGATGATACCATAAAACAGATGTGGGTAAACAATGAGCTTTATGGTTTATTCCAGTGTTTTTCAACCTTGGTCACCTGGAAATTCTAGTAATTGATAAAAATAAAAAATAAATAAAAACTTACTCATAAAAACATGTGGTGAGTTTAGAGAGACAATCCCAATACATAAACACATGACAAACTCTGAAGCTGAAAGTGACGCACTGTGGTTCTGTTTACTGTCAAATGTTCATTGTGGTCGGTTTCAGATGCTGCAGCTCTTTCATAATTCATTGTTTGAGTTATTGTTTGTTCTGTATTAATTTACAGCCTTTGTAAATCCAGCTGGACTGACTGTACATATCCTGACCAAGGAAAATCAAATTCTGTCTTTGTGCAGTAATCTACACCTGGCTTTTCTGCCTCCGTCCATAATAATGTACATTATATAGCCTAAATGTCTTCTAAAATTAATGTTTATTTGCAACATAGTATAACAAACTATTACATGAACAAAAACAAATTAATTTTAGTTTTAAAAAAAAGTCTCTATTTTGAATATCTGGGGTCGCCAGAAATTTGTGATGTTAAAATGGGGTCTTGAGCCAAAAAAGGTTGTGAACCACTGCTTTATTCAGTGTGTAATCCAGTCTGTGGATGCATAGTATTGATTCGTTGGTGGTTTTGGTATTCTTAAGTGTGTTGTGGTACGTGATTTTCCCCTATTTTTGAGATTTTGGAATATCAGTGCAACATAGAACCTCTTCAAGTATTAATCTCTTCACGTTATTTACACTCAACTCTTTTGGTATGAATCGAATGTTTGATCAGGTCTTTAATAATGCAGTGAAGGTGCGTATGTGTATTAATATTTGTATAAAAGTACTTATCATGGCTGCGTGAGTCACTAGTTTTTTATCAGGGTGCAGTGGCTTAACTTGGAAGTAAAACATTCACAGTTGAATTTAATGAGACCTGGATTATTAAGTAGCTGTGCTCTGCTTTGGGGCATGAAATATGCTAAATGTTTGTGTGAGGTGTTCTGTTTGATGTCTTCTGCCTGCTGAATATACGACTGTTTTCCTTTTTAATCTGGGTTTAACAGGCACACACACATTCCAACCAACTCAACAGTGATGTTTTGACTGTTCAGTGTCTGGGGGTGAATAATAACCTATTCCAAATCATTTCTGTGATTCCAACAAGGCCATATTTGTCACAGTTTCCAGACTCACAGGATCAACCTTAAAGCTGTTAACTCCCCCTACATCTCAGAGTGTTGGTACGCTCTCAGCTGTAGCGCAGGCCGACTGAGGTCGCTCCACCAAACAAACGCCTGTTTGAAAAGAAATTCAACACACACCATTATATCAACAATGAGGAATTAGGAACATCTGAATGGGGAATACCAGTCAGTGAGAAGCCTGTCATAATCTATTACCATAAATGTATTTGATTAAATCTCAAGGAATTACTGATGATGTAGTTTGATGATTAATTTATGAAGACTCTCAATCAGCTGCTAAGAAATAATTTTCACCTACTTTAGGATGTGAACATAACTACACACTGTCAGACATTAATAACTGAAGTTTGTTTGCACTGCGTCATTGTCACCAGACAGTGAAGTTCCCCTTTTCTGTTTTATTTTCCTGTCTAAAAGGATGGAAGTAACGTCCATTTGTAGATTTCTTTTGGCAGGTTCTGTATGAAAAAGTAGGGGAGGCTTTTGTAGCTTTTATTTGCTACCAAAAGCTCGGGAAAGAATAAAGTGTTTGGTTTAAGATAATGTGTAAAAGAAACTGATTCTGTAATGAAATTTGACCACTGGAGCTGTGTTTTGGGTGTTGTGTTGTCCCAAGAGGGTTGGGTATCACACAAAATAAAAGAATTGATATTAAAAACATCATACTATGATACAGGGCTGGTTGATCTCACAGTCTATGATCAGGATCAGTCTTAATTTGGATTATGATCTGCTTTTTAAGGCAAAAAAACAGCAATACTTTCCTTTTAATTGGGGTATTTTATTTAAGTGTTGTACTTATCTATGGATTGGACCTTCATTTGTCTATATATTTATATTTAGTAATATTTGTGAAAAACTATGTAACACTGAATGGGTGAAAAAAGATTGCTGCAAAGGTTATGGGCTTTGGATCAATAACAGGTTTTTTTGAGTAAATAATAGGTGATTCTCAAATATAATGTGAGAAGGAATCTTCAAAGTGTGTTAATGTGTTTTATGTTTTATGATGTATAGGCTAGTAGTTGTAATATGTAAGGCAGGTTGCCTTTCTGTGCTATAAAATTTTGACCTATTGCTTATTTTAAAGTTGTATTATGTAATGTACTTTATAAACATGCTTTGTGTTTATATATTACCTTACATAAGCTTGTTTTTTTTTTTTTTTTTACAAATTTGATTGTTTATTGGGGATGGGTCACTTTTCCCTCAGGGGGGATGTTCAGAATCCTATAATAGAAAACTGGCTTTTCCATGGGGGTCACTTTTCTATCTGACACCGGTCCAGCTTCTGAATTCCAATATGCATGTGATACACAGTTAGTTCTGCAAGTATGAATATTTTTTTGACTCATTCTAAAACTGTCAGGACAGATTAGGCCACCGCAATCTAGATTATTAATCGAAACACTGCAACTGTATGTACACGGAAATAATGAGTAGTGTTTATTTCATCTAGATATTGTCAATGTTGTTATAGTCATCCCAAAATGATGCAAAATACAGAATTGTTTGCCAGGTGAAAACAACTAAAGAAATCACACATAGTCTTAACCTATGGAAACTGAAGGAAAACATATAGTTTGGTTCTAACTGGTTTATATTCCCAAAGAAGAAAGAAATTTGTCATTCAGATTATGATCCTACCTCAAAAGATCCTCATATCATTTTTAATTATTTATTTTTGTCACATCACCCATACTTTCGGTATAATCATTGCTTTGTGAATGCATTTAAGAAATGGTTTGAAATAACCAAAACCTAAAATAATGACCCTGTTCTGTGTCATATTCACTCTCTTCTATATTTGTTTGTTTTTCCTTTATGCAGTTTTCCCACTACATGGAAGAATGCACTGCACCCAAAATGCTAAAAACGGAGCCTAATGAAATAATATGCCGTTTTGTGTTGTCCCATGGTGTGTATTGTCAGCTCCACTTGATGACAACAGTTGAGTAAATGAGCAGTTCGGTGTGGAGAATTAATTGGTTTAATCACCGCTGATAAGACGTTTTACAGACCATCTGTGTCAGAAGTGGAGCGGATAGTGGCCAATAATTAGTATTAGTATTCTAAAATGGGAAACAGGGTGGTAATAAGCTCATAAATAAACCGCTCCCACCTACTTATTTTGGGTAATTGGAATTTCAGTGAATTTATTGAGAAATTAATGGTTTTATACAAGTTTGCCAGTTATGTTTTCCCATAAATGTTGTGTTATTAGTGTTTTTTTTTTTTATGGAGCAAGGATGGTAGTGTCTGATTAATTAACTGTTTGCTTTTTCCATTCCTTTACTATCATTATTATATCAACCTTTAACAATCCGCTATAGATTAACAAGTAATTAGAAGAATAATGTCTGCATTTTCTTTAAAAAAAAATTAGTTTAAAGTCGGAAAAAGTCCATCTCTGTGTATTCAACCGGGGACCTTCAACTTTGCACAGTCTTCCAAATGTTCGTCTATTTCTCATTCTCTTTCTCCGGTGACCTCTGACCTCTTCTCTCTGGTTTACGTCTCCTCTCACAGAAGCCGAGCAGTGGCCTGTTCATATCCTTTTTTTCTCCACCAGATTACTTTACTGTCCAGGAATTTCCTTTTTTTTATTTCTTATTTCCTGCAGCCTTTGTTGCATGTGCCCCCATGCGACCCCCGTCCAACACAGACTCCTCTATTAAAGCTTTGTGTTTGTGTGTGATCAAGATCCCTCAAGCGTAGAAGCTTTGATCTCTTTCTTCACTTTACTGTGTGTGCATGTGTGTGTGCGCGTGTGTGTGTGTGTGTGTGTGTGTCCGGACTTGAGCAAGACTGCTGACTCATCTTGTCGTGTGTATGTGTGAATGTGCGAGTACGTGTTTCTATTAAAAGTAGTGGGTGTGGTGGTTTCTTGGGGATCACTGAAGTGAATCTTGTCGTTTTTGTGAGCAGCATTGTCGGATGATCGAATGCCAACAGTCAATGAATCCTTAAATGTCAAGATGGAAGTACCTAATACTGCTTTTGACGTGGTTCCGGTTGTGTATATTGATGAGATGAGTTACTGGATGCATGCGGTTCTGTTACAGGTTCTGAATCTGAATGGAAGTGTAGTGCTATCTCTTCAAGCCGTTGACCTAAAATAACTAATCCTGCTGGTTGTCGTGGTAACCTGAGTTTTTGGGTCATTTATTGGTATGTTGTGGTTTTCCTTTTCCATCGCTTTCCCAGTCCGCTGAGCTGGAAGACATGGTTGTAGTATTGAGATTCCAAACTCAACAGCAGGGGGAGGTCGTGTACCAGAACATACTCACAGATACAGAAATCACAGATGATCTAACACGACTTAATCAGTCAATAAAATGAGAAGCGCATTAGTACAGTGTCATTAAACTAGCCCGGCCAGCTGTTGGTTTGTCTATATGAGAAATCTGGAATAAAATTGTTTTCTATGTCACACCAGTTCTTATGGCATTTGGTGTGCTATATGTACCCATTTCATCCTTTCACGTGTTATTCAACGCCATTTTATCACATGTCAAAGTACGCCAAAATCTCTTTTTTTCATATCTCTAACCCCTAACTGCTAATCGTGTGGTATTTGACGCGGTGTAAACATACACACAGAAAGCTTATAATGCGTACAGGTAACATGCTAATTAAAAGTGGCATATTATCTGTACACAATTCATGACATCACATGGAGACTAGGGCTTGAATCCAAATATGAAGCCGGGACTAACAGGCGCCGACTAAACCAATCACATATAAGACGGACGTGATGCTTTTGTCAGAGAAACTTAAGAATACAGGGTGGAGTCAGCAATTCCATTCTTATTTTGGAATCAAGTAAACAATCAACAACAGTTATGAAGAGATTTGCGGACTTGGAACTGACTTTTACTCGTGACAAAAAGAATTCTGTATTTTGAATTTGCCAAACACCCGCCCCCAAGATTTGTGATTGGTTCGGTATAGAATTGATCATGGATATTTCACAGCGATTGGCCCAATTCCAGACTGTTTTCTCAGTATTGAATACACTGAGCCAGGCTGTCATTAAACTCTTTCCCTCAAACAAAAACTCAGTAACACTGTGCTTGAAAGTCTTTATATGCTGCCTCAGCTGATAGTTTACATTGTAGCTTTGTTAGCTTAGCTCTGTTTTTAGACAGAAAACAGCCACAGTAAAACCACAAATCACCTGTTTTTTTTTTTTGTCAACAGCTGAACTAAAGATCTACAATCCAATCCAATGTTGTCTTTGGGAGAACTTCAGAGACCTGTATTCTAAACACTGTAATGACAATTTTAAGTAGTGTTCACCAATGTAATGTCAAGATGGAAATGTTTTAAGAGGAGACAACTTCTGCTGTATAGTGGCATCCACATTTTTTGTTCACTTGTTTCTCTGTGTTTTATTGTTTCATCCAAAAGGTGACAGTAGAGACACACACTGTAGAGAGCCATGGAAACACATCTTTGTACTTGTGTTTTTTTTCATGTAGGCACACCTCTGCTCGTTGAATTCAAGCCATTATCTGAGTCTTGCCAAAGTCTTTATAAGCTACAAAAATCAATACTCATCAGAAAGTAGAGGTCTTGGTTTCCTAGAGAGATCAACTTGACCCAGGACATTAAGTTTTTAGTCAGTGAGTGGTTCTTGATGCTCAGAGTATAAATACACAAAGAGTATGAATCTTGTATAATTTTTAGGGCTGTATTCTTCATCACAGCGTCTTCTGCTTTTACACTTTGCTCTCTGTGTGATGCATTCAGGTGCTCATCTGCCGCAACTACATGGGGAATATGGACATGAACGAAATTGACCACTTCATGCCCATCCTGATGAAGAGAGAGGAAGATGCGGAGATGACTCCACTGGTCAGCCACGGCTCCTCGCATTTCCTGTGGATCAAACACAGCAACCTCTACTGTATCCGAAATAAAGCTCATGTTAAATGAAATTAATCCTTGAAAATCTGCAGAACATCCAAGTGAATTTTACAGTTCAACATATTATATGCTGTTCCTACTAGGCTGCAGACCTACCATCAGTAATAAGTGTTTTTATATCTGCAGAGGCCTGACTAAATATACAGTTTAGCAGAGATACAGTTGAGCTCATAAGTTTACATACCCTGACTGAATGCACATGGGACTGTTTTGAATGTTCCAACATGACAATGACCCAAAATGTAAGGCCAAGTCCTGCTGTCATTGGCTACAGCAGGGGAAAAAAAGTGAAGGTGAAGGAGTGTCCATCTCAGTTTCCTGACCTCAATGTCTTTGAGCCACTTTGGGGAGGAGTCAAACATGCAGTTCATGCAAGAAAATCTCAAATCTTAAAGGAACTGAAGGTGCTTTTTCAAGAAGAATGGGCAGCTTTACCATCTGAGAAAATAAAGTGCCTCATCAATAACTACCACAAAAGACGTCTGTCTGTCATTGATGTTAAAGTGGCCAATACAGAGGATGAAGAACTAGGGTATGTAAACTTATGATCAGGGCCATTAACCCGACCCCCAAAGGGGAGGCGAGGGTATTGTTTTTGCTTCTGTTTGTCAGCAACTTTACGTAAAAACTACTGGACCAGTTTCCATGAAATTTTTAAAATTCAGAATAGATACCATTAAATTTTGGTGAATGTAGGTCAAGGTCACCTAAAATGTGTTTTTGCAATGATAAGGGATAGGGCAAATCAGGTAAAACGTTTGCGAGGGGCAGGGTTTGTAGTGCCTGGCTCCACTTGTTTGGATAGTTTCTGTTGTCAGTATGATTGAAAAAGAGCAAATACATTTAAAAAAAAAAAAAAAATGGCTTCACCAGACCACTAGCCACGAGTGAAAGAAACGTTTTTGTATTATAATTCATATTCTCTGAAAAATGGCCTAAGAATCACACATTTTGCTAGGGTATGTAAACTTATGAGCACAACTGTACTTGCTTTACATAGCAGCTGCTTCCTCTCTCCGTTGGTAGTCTTCTGCTTCAGGTTCTTCGTGCTTCAGGTTTCTGCTCCAGGCAGCATCAGAGCTCCTCAACTTCTATTTTATCACATCATGTATCACAGCCAGTTGAAAAATTGAACACAGATTCACTGTGATGTGCTGCACACTGTATATCGCCCTTTTTTTTCTATGTGAGATTGGGCAGTCAGGCTTCCTTACACATTATTAATTCAGCATGATATTGCAGTTGTGAGTAAGTGGTATTCCCACTGCACTGCATTAGACAACTGAGCTGTTTTACCTCCCTGTGGCCATGTTCTCAATTGCTAGCAAGTAAGCTGCATTCTGTTAACCTTTTAATTCTTTGCATTTATCTCCACCATTCAAACCACTTAGAAGTATTCACCACATATCTCTAGTTTGCTGATATCTGATTAAGATATTCTGTTGCTCATTATTTCTTAACAGTCCTTTTTCAGTGGTGGCCATGACCAAGAAGAATGCTAACGCTGCTTTAATATACTCCTTCCTTTATAAAATAGTCCAGGTATGTATATATTTTTTTGTGTGACCATTGTTTATATCACCAAAGCTGTATCCCTTAATATTTTTTTTGCAGCACTAAGATGACACTGTCTAACGGAACAAATGAAAACTAATTAGTGCTCCTTAACTCTGTAGAGCTTTTTTTGTGTTTTTCAGCTTGTTTTGTAGCCAGATATGTACTGTTTGTGTCCATTGTTGTTGAATTAATCAAATCCCTGTATAGGCAGGCAGATGGTTTCAAAGAAAAAGCTGTAAATATTCAAGAGGTGCAGACAGATACACCCCTTCTTTCTGTAGAGGTTGTTGTCTGAAAGCATGTTCAGTGCTATGTGTTTAATATCTTCCTATGGACTTTTTAATACAGCCAGCAGATGGCTGCACTTACACTGAGGTGTAGATTTCTCATACCTAATATTTACAGAGTGCCAGAAAACACATCAGTCGAGCCAAGCCACTTTTTTATTGTGTCATGTACTATATTATTTTCTGTACCTGTTGTTTCTCTCTAGGTATTTAAGGAGTATTTTAAGGAGCTTGAAGAAGAGAGTATTCGTGACAACTTTGTGACGGTGTATGAGCTAATGGATGAAGTTATGGACTTTGGATTCCCTCAGACAACAGACAGCAAGATCCTACAAGAGTAAGAAAACTAATCAGATACATTTGAAAAGGATTATGATGTATGTATGCCTGTTTCAAAGGGAGGATGCAAATCCTTGCACCATTACTGTTAGACTTTCATTTCCATTCAAAGTACTTTTTTTAAACTAATCTCACAAAAAAATGAGTTTATTTTCAATTGAAAATTAATTTCTGCTGATTGCTGACATTGACCCCTGGCATTTAGATAATGCACTACCAGATGACAGTATGAGGTCAAAACATTAAACTCAAAAAAGCTTTAATTGCAGCATCACTGGTTTAATTTTCGTGTTACTGAAAGGGCTGATGCATCTTTTCACTGAAGTGGCTGAAGTGCTAACTGCTGCTTGCATCAGGGAACAAAATGTGAGAGGTTTTCAGTGATACAATTGCTGGAGTACATGGTATTTCTGTTCAGGGCCATGAGTCTGTTCCCTGTTTTTCATCCAGCAAAGAGTGACTTTAGTGACTGACACTACAATAACCAGTGAAGCTTTATTCAGGGAGTGAAATGAACTGAAACAACTACTGTTCTTGGGCCCTGCAAGTGTTGTTGTGTTGTAGGTGTACACAGAGTTGTTTTGCTCGTTCCCCCCTCTTGGCTCCTCTGAGAGGCTTTTGTTTTTCCTTTACATCTACCAATGCTACCACAATAACATGGACCTTCACATGCACATGACCAGCTTTAATTGACAATGGACTTCAGGTTGAAACATGCATTATGGGATGTTTACTTGTAATTTTGAGTAGGTTTTAAAGGTTATGTGCAACTGAGGTTTAATTTTAGTTGTCTGTGTGTGTGTGTTTTTATGTGGGTGGGGGGTCTGTAAAGGGCTTATAATTACCAGGCTCCTATTGGCACTCAAACACAATGACATGGTCAGCTGGACACACTCGAGACACTCAGACAGAAAGGCCCTGCTCTTCTCTTCTCCAAGGAGACACACTAAAGTGTCATCTCCCTCGAGTACGCACACACATCAACAGACACGCAAACAGTACTCGCACACATTCACTATGTCTTTGTCTGTAGGCTATCCCACTTCTCTGACCTTTTTATGCCCCGACCACAGCTGAAATGCTTCTTTTCTCCTACATAATGGCACTAGCTACAGTACCTGGCAAGAGTTTGAGTGTGTGTGTGCGTGTGTGGGTGGATGCAAGAGGTTGACACTACTGAGATACTGATACGTGTGTTCATATGTGTCGTTGGATGAACCCTCACGTGTTTGTTGCGTGTGTGTTTGTTATGATTTCTATTGTTATGCTAATATGTCAGTTTGCTGCCAACCCCACATTCTTTCATTAGCATTTCTGAGGAGAATCAGGGCAAAACAGAACAAACAGCAAAAGCAACAAAAAGAACCCACCGTCGACCCCGAGCCCACTTGTGGCTGCCTTTCATCTCTCAGCACTTTCAGATTTGCAAAGTGTCAACATGAATTTGAGACCTTGTAGGTGGGAGGAACTGGAATGGAAGACTAGAAAATTCTGCCTCAATCTGTCAATCAATTGAAAACTTGTTTATGTGGCATTTTTCTTGTTTACATTGGGTGGGAAATGTAGGTGAATTGAACACAAATTTGCTCATGCTCACTACATGTTGTTAATGAGATCAGTAGAGTGTGAGTGAATGGTTGTACTGTTGAATTGCCTGCAAAAGTTGAACTGATGACAATATTTTAACTGGACTAAAAGCAAGGGTGCAAGTCTGAAATATTGAAAAATCTTGTTTATTGTAGAAATACTGGTTGACTGTAGTTTCCAAGATACAGTCTTGGGTCAAAATGTGAAATTTTGAGAATAATGGAGGGAATGGATTTCAGTTAGTAGGAATGTTTGTTTCAGAGCTACCAGATCTACTGCAAAAGACTGTCTGCACATTACAATACATTTACTTTACATGTTGTTTATACCAGAACATTTATAAGTCTATTGTATAAACACACAAAAAACAGTACGTATGTATAATAACACTTTATCATATACACTGAAAATATCAGCAAACCAACACTTTTGTCATTTATTTTCCAATTCATCTTATTCAAGAATGTAAAATAGTCTACATTTAATGTTTGTGGTACATAATTTCTAAAACATTGTAGACCAGTGTTACCAGAAAAACCATTTCAGGGGAATAACCCTCTGTAGCGGCTTCAAATGAAACATGCATATCAGTCATACACCTACAGCCGCAGAAAAAATTATTAGACCATCAAAAGTCATCAAAAACAATCGTTATGCAATCAAGTATTAACTCCTGTGTGTATCATGTGACTAAAACAGACAGAAAAGAAAACATGGACTGCCTAAAAGCACTGTTTTTGTCAGTACAATGACATAGATATTGTAAGAAATTAAGTGATTTTAGTTATTATTTAGAAAACATGGAAAATGGATAGATATCAGTTCTGAAATTAAACTACTATCAGCTATTTTTATTGTTATCATTACATTTGTCCAAACAAATGTACCTTTAATTGTACCAGGCATTAAAATGAACAAGGAATTGAAGAAAACAAGGGATGGGCTAATTATTTTTTTCCATGACATAAAGTGAAAGACTTTACACTTCATTGTCATAACCATGCTGTTATTAGTCATCACAACTGCCATGCTTAAGTACCTTCAGTTTTATCAACACCATTACCTCTGCACAATTCCACCTCACCTACTTTGATGCTGGCAGATTTATTTGGAGCCCCAAAATTTCCATTTAGAGGCATTTAAAATGGATTTGCAGGTGATTAAAATAAATTTGAACCGAGCTGTTAGGCTGCTGGCTTTGTACTTTTTCCTCTGTTTTATGTACAAGAGGAGCTTGAGGACAGCCGATGCATGTGGAACATTGGGTCACTGTGCCATTGACACTGGGGAAAAATACTCATCCTGAGCAGGAAGAGAAAAGTGGAAGGACTACTGAAAATAGAAGTGGGGAAGAGGAGGAATTGGAGAAATAGGCACAGAGTAAGGACTTTGGAGACTTCTTCAGATAGTGTATTTTAGGCATGTGCAAGATTCATTGTTAATGTAGGGCTTCTTTGAGTTTGTGTGAGAAGTGTGAATTAGTAGCACATGTTTTAGTTTCAATTAGAGTGTACTGTAAGGAAGATGCAAAACATTAGTGCTTGTGTTTATATTCATGTCAGGTCGTTATAATCTATAATCTATCTATGTGCTCAGCCTTCTTAAATTTGTACATAACACAACAACGCTTCAGTTTTTGATTAACATACGCCTTTAAAGGTTAATTTGGTTTACTATCTCTGTAGGGAAATTCAGTCTCTGCATTTTACCCATCCTCATATGTACATAGACAGTAGCTAGCATTAGTATTAGCATTAGCATATAGCATCAGGAGCAGTGAGCTTCCATTGAAGGTGATCTGGGACCAACTCTTCATCAAAGGCACCGAGAATGGCTTTTTTTTTTTGGTTTAGTTTATCTAAATAAATTTACAGTAAGTCACCATTGGCAGTTTTTTAAGCAAACTATCTAGCCATATTAAAATATCTCACAGTTCAGTTAGATAAAAAAAAAAGTTACTGTTTCAAAGCATGTTCTAATAATTCAAAAATGCAACCATTAAAATAATAGTTGCATCAGTCAGAAGAAATCAATGTGGCCATGTCAAGGCTATTAATCATCTGCATGTAGCGGTTTCACTGCATGTCCAATATGCTAAAACTGTGGAAAACTGCTTTCAAGAGATGCACACAGCAAGTTTAGAAAACGTAATGGTCTCAATGTGAGTGAGAAGAATAAACTTTCTAGGATTGTGGCAAGCAAAATAGTTGGCAAACCCCAAAAGCTCTTGGCCCCAACTTTTTACAGAAAGGACAAGGAAGAAAGCAAGGAGTATCCTGGCAGAACACTTCAATCCTCTCTTCAGCCAGTTTGAGCCTTTGAACTCAGGGAGGTGCTATAGAGTCCCTCTGGCTACAAGAAATGTATTTAAGAAGTCCTTCATCCCAAGTGCTATCAATATTCTTAACTCTGGAATTTGACTTTGGAGATTTGAAGCTGCAGACATCAGCAAAAGGTGTTCTTGTTTCATAATCGAACATTGCTTGTCTATTTCTTGTGGTTTTGTTCTGTTCTGGTCTGTTCTGTAGTGCTGGTATACAAGGCCTTAGAGGGGTAATCAGTGGTGGGGGGCAGGTGTTTGGGTAAAAACAGACCTGGTCATGTGATGTTTATCAAGGGACGACTCCCTCCTGTGTTTCGTGACAAGCCGTTATGTCTCCGCGGACACAGTTAGTGGTTGAAACAAATAAGATCCCCAGCACAGAAAGGGAATAGATTGATGACTTAAATCCAGCTGACGGAAAATAAAGTGAAGTTTTAGGATGATTATGCAAATTTTTGGGGAAAATATTAATGAATTGAGTCTTAACAGAGACAGTGGTGTCAGTGGTATGTAGTTGTATAACTATCATTTGCATTTGATCTGAATTTGCTAATATTATGTGCTGTTTGTCATATTATTAAAGACAGGTGTTAATACCAATCATGTGTGTCTCAAGTTGGATTTAACATTTAAAAAATATATGTCCATTGCATAGTCTGTACTCTAGTATTTGTCTCATTTCTAAGATTGACGGTTCTCTGACTTCACTGCATCTAAAAAAATTCTTAAATGTCCTTTCTTTCATGACCTTCCTGACCAGGAAATAAGCTGAATAAATGCATGGAGGAAACCAAAGATATTGCAAATCCACTCAAATCGCTGATGTCAGTTCATACAGAACTAATATTATCACAGGACCTTAGTATTTGCTGAAATAGAGGAGACCATTTTTGGTGGAATTTTTACTATATAGACAGTGCAGAAGAGGTTTAAATGTTTGGATTATAACTATTGTTCGATCTCCTGGAGGCCCCAAAATCCTCTAAAGACAGTTGATGCTGGGTTTTCATGTAAACAAATACCTGTTAGTCACATTGTTATCTGTGTCTGCAGTCACAATGGGTTTATGTAAATCTTCTTTTTCCAATTACATCCATGAGTAATTGCTATACAACATGACCGCAGAGCTCTTTTAATTCATTCATGCCAGAGCAACTAATTTATTTCAAGTCATCAAATGTGATTAAAGCAAAATGAGAAAGATTCCTCAAACGGGTAAGTTGCCACAAGAAAATTACATGCAATATTTGGTGCCATATCTTATTATGACTTTATTCTCATCAGAAAAGGCTACTTAATTTGAAGAAATTGTGTTTCTACTTAAGCAAGTGCCAATCTTTAAGAGGAGATAAGAGGATGAAATTAGGATTCAACACATCAGCCTTTTCTCTAGATATTTTTCCGCTTTTCAGGCCTATGACCATTAGTTTTACAACTGACACGTGTGTTTGGTAAATGTGAAAGTCTGTGTAAAATCTGCTAATGACAGTTCCAAAGATGGTGACTTTGGAATCAGTTGGACCTGTGTTACGACTCCTCTGCTTGTATCTTTCAGGTACATCACTCAGCAGGGCCATAAGTTGGAGGTCGGAGCTCCTCGCCCTCCTGCTACAGTCACCAACGCTGTATCTTGGCGGTCAGAAGGAATCAAATACAGGAAAAATGAAGTTTTCATGGATGTCATTGAGTCAGTTAATCTACTGGTAAGGACAATATAATAACAATATTGTAATATAATGACAACTTTCACAAAAATATGTTTATATTTTAAAAGCCAAGTGGTGTCTCGGGAATCACAAAATCTGCGAAGAGCTGACTGCTGCAGTTTGGTATACTAATGTATATTTGTTCAAGGAAGACAGTAGCAAAAACAGCAATTTGATAGGATTAATATTTGTATTAGTAATTTTGGAATACAATAGCCTTACAATCACATTACTATGCCCAGAATGCTTTGGTGGTGACTGCTGGACAAATGTGGTACAGGTTGCACAAATACACAACAGCGTAGCAGTTACCACATCTAGAACCCGTGGATCCCCACAGGACGATGCGCTAATAGAATTTAAAACTGAACCTATGATTTTTATGTTTTTTTGTAATACTCCACAGTTTTTATTATTACTTTGTTTCTTTAATCTGAGCAGCAGATGATAACATGCAATATATTTATGTATATCACACAACAATATCAGCAGTATCTACTTTTGAAACCTGCAGTTTATGAGAGAAAATCAAGTGTATTATATTGTGGAAAAGTGGTTGTCATATTATGTTGCAGTTCTTTCAGTGTTACCCTCTATTATCAGTGACTGTATTATTCACAGTAATAACAACTTGTCTGTATCTAATTACAGGCTGTGTTCAGACCTAGAGAAATAAAGAGAATCAGAGAAATAAAACCAAGGGCATAGATTTCCTGCAGCAAAACTAACAGCTCAAAGATTTGCCACGTGAACATGCTGCATGTTTGAAAGGTTATAAGAAGTAAAGTGACTTTTCTTGTCCTTGAAGAAACACCTCAAAATGTGACCACTCTTTTTTTAACAGTGAAAAGGAAACTGATAATGTGTTGCTGTGTAACCACTGCTGCAGTGTTGCAGCTGTAACTTCCTTTTCTGCGATCAGGGACTTTTTTAGTGTCTTTGTCCTCTTTCACTGCCGCTGAAAATCACTATCATTATTATTTTAATGTGTAATGTGTTGAAATGATGAGGGTTTTCTAGTCATCTGATAGATAGATTTCAACTCTATTTTCTCTCATTCATTATAGGTGAGCGCCAATGGCAGCGTCCTTCGTAGTGAGATAGTGGGAAGCATCAAGCTCAAAGTGGTCCTGTCTGGGATGCCTGAACTGCGACTAGGCCTCAACGATAAAGTGCTGTTTGAGATCACAGGCAGTAAGTAACAGTGAGCCTCAGTGTCTTAAAAGGGCAGTCAATTGATTTTAAATTACTCTCCACAGTGATGAAAAAGGGCAAAGTAGTGAAGTCAGAGAGTATTTTAAGTTTTTTAAGAGCAGTTTCACTCAAAGAATGGACAGTGTTGAATCCAGACCATAACTATCTATAATGACAATAAACCCTTAAAGGGGTTATATTTGCTAGTTGTGCATGCAATACAGATAAATTTTCAATTAATTTGTACTAAATGTCTGTGCTAATATTGTCCGTGTTGCATTTTATGGTGTCTGCGTTTGACCCTGTATGTATTTTGTGTGTTTTTTTGGAACATCAACCTGCCAGGAGGTCTGCACATGGAAATTAGCCTTAGGATACAATCTGGCATAGTTGCATTTATTTAAAAATGTTCATTAATATGCATTGTTCCTTTTCTTAAATAAATAAATAAAATATTTGTAGAACAAAAACTCATTGCTGGTTATTTTGACAGTCGGTCAAAATAACAGTATATTCACATGCTGCGTCAGCTGATATTATACTGTAGCTCTGTTAGCTTAGCTCTGTTTCCAGAAAAACCACATATCACCTGCACTTTGTGTTGTCAATAGCTCTATTAAAGATCTGTTTGGAATCATCCAAACAAGGTCAGACCAGTCACAGTGTAGTCTGAACCTTGGATTGATAAACTTAGCAAAGATAATATCACGATAACTTTATACCTTCATAAGAAGAAACGCTGCCATTGAGAAAACAGCACTTCTTCTGTCTTCTATCACTGAGTCCAGTTTATGTTTCTCAGTCTGTCATTCAGTCAAATCTGTCAGAAACTGAACATAAACCAAGTGTTTTCATGGGTTTTATTGATGAATCAATGTTGTAGAAGATGACAGTGTTTACATGTTCACTACAGAGCCTGTGAACATCCAAAAGGGTCATATGTGATGACCATGAAAAGATGACAAAATAGATTTTACACCAATTATTTACATGTATTGATAGAATTAGTTTAGTTTTTGGTGGATTATATGAGCTATATAGATATTTCCTGATGGAGAAAAAGGCAGAGCATCATTCAGGTATACTCTGGCACCAACACACATGTGAAACAATCATAACACATCTTTCTGGGCTTTTTGGAAATTCTTGGACGGGGAGCCTTGTCACTTAGCGGCTGTACTGTATCCATCTCCTCATATACTTACTCTGCTCTGTATATAATATATTGAATTTCCAGCATTTCTTCTGGAAGAGATTTGCTGGAATGATACTTAAATGTGAGAAATTTCATCATCTATGCTTTTATAGCTGAGCATTTAATGTCAACCTTGAACTCACCCTCACACTCCCACCTTGAACTCCTGTTTTGATTCGAACCCCCCGCTACAATCCCACACTTTGCTTTCATCCTCTTTTCTGCTCTACTTCTTTTTCCTCACTTACTACCCTTCTGTTTTTTTTTCCATCGATGTCGAACTGTTGCATCCACCCCTCAGTTTCTTCTGCCTCTTATCCTCTTTTTTTTTTTCTTGCTTCTGCTTTGCCCACATTTCTTGCCCCCCTACCCATCTTTACTGAAGGGGTAAGGCTCCATCACTGTCTAGCCTCGTTGCCTCTGACTTAATCCGCACCCCAGGCTACAGCCCTGCAGATGAAAGGTGAGGGTCTGTGAATATCCTGTATATGCAGTCCACAATCCCCCTGCTGTGTGGAGCAGTCTGGGAACTAACATCCTCAGAAATAATGATCAAATGGAGAGTACAGACACATACTGAAGCTCACGGTGCACTGAATATTTACAAAAATATTAACGTGTTTTTACTCTCTCATCTTCAACACTTTATCCATATCATTTCACAGCCATTTGGTGTTTATCATGTTTGCATGATCTGCACTTTTCATCACAGCTGGATGCAGTGCCCTGAATATTTATACAAATATTAACATTTGTTTGCAGCCCCATCTTCAACAGTTAGTTTTTTTACATATCATTTCACAGTCCTGTTTGTGTGATTTGCACTTTTTTTTTTTTTTTAATCACAGCTGGATAAAGTTTAAATGGGAGAAAGGACATATACCAGTTACAGTACTGCCCTCTGCTGGTGAAAGTGCAGAATAAATGTAATTGTAAACACTTGAATTGAAATAAGTGTTGTTTGATTTGCAGATCAGTACATTTGCAACACAAGTCACAAAAAAATTTGATTTATACATCATTTAGCTAAGTTAAATGCAATGATTTTATCTGAAATATACGCTCAATGTGGGTTCTCTTTCAGTTAGTCAGCCATGACGTCAGTTAATGTTTACTACAAATGGAAAAGAATCTTCAACCTGTAACTGGACTGCAAAAGTTCAGATGTACATTATGTTCTTTCTGCCTTCAGTTTGTTAAAGTGTCAATTCAGTTCAATTTTATTTATAGAGCCCAATATCACAACAAAGTAAGGTTAAAATAGTTTTGGATTTTGGATTTTTCATTTATTAGTTTTCACTTTTTTTTCTAAATGCTTAGTTTGAATTTTCAGTATGAGTTGTAGTTTTTTCATATATATATTTTTTTTATCTTCCTCGACGTCATATTCAAATAAATCCCATACAGGACTCTGCTATTTTTTTCAACTTAGTCTCCATGTTTCCAGGTAAAGTGGGGACGAGAAGCCGACTCTAAACCACAAGGGCCAGCTAAAACTGATCAAGTGAAATAAACTGATTTCATATCAATCTGATATTGACAAAGATGAAAAGGGAATTTTATCTATACTTTTTTATACATTTTAGTTGGTTTTGTAAGCACACAATACAGTTTCATTTAGTTAGTTTTTTCTTCTAATTATAGTTTTTATTTCAGTTAACGAAAGTGGTTTTTCAATTCTAGTTTTCGCCATTTCGTTAACAATGATAACCTTGTAACAAAGTCGCCTAACAGGGCTTTACAGAAAGTGTTGACTTGATAAAAATAAACACAATGAAAATAGTAGTAGTAGTAGTAGTAGTTTTACTTTTTGAGCTCATAGAATCATCAGATAACACAGAACCATACAACATAGTCAAACAAAATTTCTCTGCGCTCGAAAAGGAGTGGGAAGAAGTATAACTTATTGACTTCTACCCCTTTTTAAAACTAAAAATGAAATTAAATCCACTTCCTTTGCTTTAACACTTATTTGCTGTATATTTTTACAATAACACATAACATCCATACAAACCACTCACATGCACTTTTTTAGTCACCCCACACACAATCAGATTTGCATAATCAGCTGTTTTCAATATAAAATATAAAATGTATATGCACTTTAAATATTTGCTATAAATACAATGTGATAATATCTTCTTATAATTAATTACAATAGTATCTTATTTTGTGTACTTCTATGTTATAACTAGATATTCACTTGTTCAGATAATGTTCTATATTTTGTTATTATAGTGGATTTATAAATCCTTTTAAATGCACAACTTGAAGACATGTTTAAGTTTTAAAATAAAATTCAAACGGTGAAGAAAATGGATTAATGTCCCGGGCATCCCCCATCCTTAGACCCTCCTTCTCAGCAAAAGAAAAACAAAAAAAAAAAAAACAGTGGGAAAAATAGAAACCTGAAGGAGAGATCTACTCCCATGGACATACAGAAACCCTCCATATTAATGATCTTACAGCAGTGTAAAAAGCTTAGACAGAAACATTTACAAATGTCATTTTAAAATAAATCCCCTGTGTCTTTTTCCCTGTAAAGCAGCAGACAGAAACAGATTAGGTGTATCCTGTCTGCGGTTGTGTATTAACAGAGCAAAAACAGCTAAGAGCAGCCTTAAAGGTGAACCCCAGGGGACACTGCTGCATCTTCAATCCTCTCTTGACATGTACGCACATATATACACACAGCTGTCTCTGCTTCCAGCCCCTCAGGTCCCATAGTGACAGAATGTCCCGTATAACCTTTCTACTTTGATAATGTGGGTTTGTGTGCATTTGTGTCACAATGAGAGAGAGAGAGAGAGACAGAGAGAGAGAGAGAGAGAGGGGGGTGTGTGTTTGCAAAAAGGGCTTTCCTACTTCCTCTTTCCTGCTTCTCCAGGACTGTACTGCTGCTCTCTTTACACCCGACCCGAGCCGTTCACACACATACACAAACAAGCAATAACAGAAAGTCAATAAAGAACAGTAATCAAGCTAACCACGTTTGTACTCACAGGCATGAGAGAAAACGCTGAACATAGGAGCTGCATACACGACAAAAAAACAAAAAAAAAACCACACAAACCTTTTCAGACAGGCCTTAAGTGCCGGTCCAGGGTTGCATTCGGTGCCTTTACCTTACTGTTGATTGGGGGATTTAGCTGAAGGCCCACAAGCCCACACTCATTAGAGCAGTTTTCGACCACTCAGCAACCTCCATTAACCACAAAGGAGGAGAAAAGTCAGCTTTGTAAAGCAGACTACAGACAAAAACACCCCAGTTCCCACAACTTTAGCTAATGTTAAGTATAGGCTCTGATGGTGTTTTTTTTTTTTTTTTTAAGAAATCTTTGTAATGCAGTGTTCAAAGATTGGGTTTAATGATTTCCAATAATGTTTCTGTGCAGGTAAATGTTAACTAAAGTTTTGAACTGCTACTGGCAACATGGAAAAATGCTCTCAGAATTATTGTCAAAGTGTCTTGAAATATGTTCTTGTAACGTGATGTACGAGCATGAACGAACCAGGTTTTTAGAAACAGAACTGAACAGAAGTATCATGAATTGTAAGGTCTTTAATGCACATAATACACACATATATATCACTATATAGACATACAAAAAAAAAAAAACGGCATTAGTTTCTCATTACGTACACTCACAAGCCCTATTGCAATGACATTTATTTATTTATTTTAAACATGTAAAGAAACAAAATAAGATAAAAACAAAAAAACATTGAATTGTACAGAATCTATCTTCAAGTATGTGTCTGATTGTGCATGGTTGAAAGGGAGTAGGAAGAAATATAAACTTATTTAATTCCATCCCTCGAGGGCTTTTATACCTTTATCACTACCTTCATACATCAATCAAACAATACATTTTTCCTAATTTAGCATG
>JAPTYQ010000019.1:4790845-4801215 GCA_029814465.1 Ostorhinchus cyanosoma
ACTTTAATGACAGCCCCCCCCCCACCCACTCTTTCCTAAAACATCTTGTGGGGGAATAATTTGAAGAACGTCATTAATTGCAGCCTGAGAAAATGAGATGAGCCATGAATCCCTCCTTCACTTATTATATATTATAAATTTGTTGACAGGTTTATACACTATAGAACACTACACAGTATGTTTAGACTTCAGTTCAGTTCTTCGCACTTTTAGCCACAACCAGCGCTGGGGAAGCTACTTAGCAGGCGCAGCTTATAAAACTACAAATAATGCATCATGGCAGCAATTCAAACAAACTACATTTATACCTTGTTTTTATTTTTTTTAGGTGACATTTTAACTATCTTCTATCAGGGGATTGCAAATGAAAAATAGCCATTTGACTAATTCTGGAGTATTTATAGAAATATAAATTAATATGCAATGTCTTTGTCAAATAAATCAAATTTTTACTGTTTTCAAACTTTAAAAAAGTCAAATATGTTGGTGACCAAAATGGAGCCAACAGGAGAATATATGCATGTTAAAGCTGATTTGGTGCTTTTTCTGTTTCATTATAATACATAAGTGTTTGATATATTCTTATGCAGACAATATTTGAAAACTCTAAATATTCTTCATTATCAGTAAACACTGAATATAGATAAATACATACATAAACATATCTTGAAATCTTCATTGCATGGTTTATCTATCACTCATGTCCCAAATGACTCCTTTTGGCTTCGTTCAACATTGTTGCAAAATCTATATTGAATGCGTGGTCTGTTGCGTGGTAGGGAATGAGTTTCGCCGTCGGAGATAAAGACGTCTAATTCAATCGAATCCTAAATGAGGGATCAGAAGCAAACTCATGTTTTCACCAGTGTCTTTGCATTTGGCCTCTCTCCCACTTTCCGATGTTTACCGCCTTACTAGTTTGCATCATTAACCTTCTGTAGCTGTAGGGCTAATAACACAAACCCAAGTGTCCATGGCTCAGATCTCCTGAATAGGGAGATTGTTGGAAGAGAGCGATGGGGTTATCACTCATGTCAAATTCCAGGCCAAAGTGGCCACTTTGTTTGGGAAAAAGATCTGGCTTTGTCACGGCTTGGCAGTCATTCATTCCCCTCGAGTGAAAGGAGTTCAAACAAGGGAAGAAAAAAAAATCCCGGAGGACAAACTCGCTGCTGTGTGGAACTCCTTCACTTTTACATGTTTTTATCACTATAGAAATTTAGCGTAGTTTTCTGTGCAACCAGTACACGTCAAAGCATGTTGGAAATCTACACACCTTCATATCTGTTTCTAATCACTACAATTTCTTCTGTCATCTGTCAAAAAAAAAAAAAGGTTTCCCAGAGATATGAGACTTTCAAATGGTAGCGACTTGAGACTTTTAAGACGAAGAGAGCCACTTAATCATTCCCAACACATACATAGTGAAAGACTCCGAACCAGCCGTGACACGCAGTGATGATAAATATGTCAAGCCATCAATTAGGAAATTTAATACAGGCCGTATATAACTTGGCAGCGAGTTTAAGGTTCAAAGTGTGGCTGGCCATCACCGAGCGTGTACCGCAGAAGATAAGGTGTGATGATGGCTGAGGTCGCATGAAGGATTGTGTTTCCATGTGCAGGAAAAGGTGACTCGGTGACATTTAGCTAACAATTCAAGGAAGTATCGAATGCATCAGAAACATGAGTCATCTTCAGATGTGTTTTATTGGCAGGTATTACATGAATGGTTGCTACAGTCATACAATAACATAGTTTTAAAGCCAATAATGTAATAAAACTTTTGAGCCAATAACACATTTTGCTAATAATTTAATATGTTAGTACTTTATTGGCTGGTAATTATATTATTGGCATTAAATACTTCGAAAATATAGTAACTCCAGATAATGTTGTAATATATAAATAAGACTGCTATTCTTGGATTTTTTTTTTTTTTTTTCATTTTTTGTGCAGCTTGCTCATCAAAAATAGTCGCGGAAAAAAATAATTCGACCATCCAACGCAATCAAAAACAATGGTTATGCAATAAAGTCCTAACTCCTGTGTGTCATGTGACTAAAACAGACAGAAAAGAAAACATGGAATGAATAAAAGCACTGTTTTTGTCAGTACAATGACATAGATATTAATGTAAGAAAACATGAAAAATGGATAGATATCAGCTCTGAAATTAAACTCTCATGAGCTGTTTTTGTTGTTATCGTTATATTTGTCCAATCAAATGTATCTTTAGTTGAACCAGGCATTAAAATGAACAAGAAATTGAAGAAAACAAGGGTGGTCTAATAATTTTTTCCCCAACTGTAGGTATAGTGAATGGCATATTCATTCATTAGGGATATGCACTATGCTGCTCTCTCTTTAATTATTATTACTGCTGGCAAGTTATTATGTTATTGCCTTTTTATGACATTTTAAAATGGCTGAAATGATTATGTGATTGGCAGGTATTATGTCAATGACCATTATCATGTTGGCCGTTAGTTGCTACAAGAACTGCTCTGCATTCCATCAAAATTTAATATAATTCTCTATCATTTTCTTTTAAAAAAATCACTCATATTAATGTTAATGGAAAGTTTGGACAAGCACTGCATAAGTTTTTTTGTTTTTTTTCCCTGTAATGATTCCTCCATACCTGCACCTGGACGACTGTCATTTCTGAAGGTTAAGAAATCAGAAGTAAATTACTGCTGCAGGTCTCTCTTTCTTTTTTTTTTTTTTTTTTTCTACCGCTGACCGTCCAGCTAAATGTCAAATCTGTCAACGGCTACCACTTTACCCCAAGCGACAAAAGAGGGGTCGGGTTGCTGCTGCTTGCGGTTGTGTGTTTGCTACGAACCAGGAGTGGCTTGACACATGAGAGGTTGAATTCCGGAGTTAAAGATATTTCACTCAAGTACAACATTTGTATTTAATCCCAACACACATTTAACCTGGTATGACTTGTCAGGTGCAAAGCTCTTTCTAATGGGCCTCTTTGCAGTTCTTTAAAGTGTCTTTCACAGTCAACAGACTTTGTTGAATTAGTTGAGTGATGAAGCAGAAAACTGTGGCTTTGGCTCACAGCTTTTTCTGGCCTTTTCAGTTTGGTTTTATTTGCACTTATACACAGAGGAGGAAATTAAGTACTTTTACTCCTCTATTGAACCCTACAGACAGACTTCATGTATCCGGACTTTACTCAAATCTGTCCGTTTTCTGCTACTTTATTTGTCGTCTCCACTACATTTCAGTGTCTATTATTGTGCTTTCTACTCCACCGCGTATATTTGATATCTTTAGTAACTTTTCAGGCAAAGACTTCAACTCAAATCGAAGTTTATTTACATATATAACTCTTTGCAACAACATAAACATACATCTAAAAGGTGATTAAATTAGAAGATGGCAACAGTTTAATTAAATACTATAAAAATGTGTAAAACAATAAGACACAACACACAGTGATTTAAAAAAAAAATAGTGATGTTTTCCTAGTGCATTTTTTTTTACTATATTAGTTCAAATCCCCTTCACACCCTGATTGCAAACAATTTATTAAATGCTCTAAGACACAGGTGTCAAACATAAGGGTCCAATCTGGCCCATAGGATGAACTACACTGAAGATATTAACAATCAAGGGTGTTAAAATCATTTTAATTCAGGTTCCACATACAGAACAATTAGATCTGAATTGGGTCAGACTAGTAAAATATGATCATAATAACTTAGAAATAATGAAAACTGCAGATTTTATCTTTTTTTTTAGTGTAAAAAAGTAAAATTACATGTAAATCTTCATATAAAACTATATTTTTCCAAAAAATGTGAATGACCTGAACAAATATGAAAAACCTGAAATGTCTTAAGAGAAATAAGTGTAATTTTACCAATATTCCGCCTGTTACTAAATATTTTGTGTATTTGTAATTGTAATTTAAGCTGTAATTGAGGCAAACTGATGCAAAATATTATTAAAATTGCATCTGTTTTGCTTAAGACATTTTGAGTTGTTCAGATTTTTAAGGAAACGTCGATGTAAACATTACCATAATGTGATTTAACTTTTTTCACTGTTATTATTTAACTGGTCCGGCTCATTTTGAGATCAGATTGGGCTGAATGTGGCCCCTGAACTAAAACCAGTTTGACACTCCTATGTAACAATAACAACAAAAATAGCTCATAAGAGTTTAATTTCAGAGCTGATATCAATCATTTAACATGTTTTCTTGATAATAACCAAAATTTCATCAATATCTATGCCATTGTACCGACAAAAACAGTGCTTTTATTCATTCCATGTTTTCTTTTCTGTCTGTTTTAGTCACATGTTACACACAGGAGTTAAGTCTTGATTGTATAAACATTATTTTTTATGACTTTTAATGGTTTGAGAATTTTTCTCTGTGACTGTATTCAATACATACAAACATTCATGTGCAAATACGCATACATACTGTACGTAAACACATAAACCCCAGTGACAATCAAGGACCTTTATACACCTACATTACTTACTGATTACTGATGTGTATAAATAGGAATAAAAAGAGGAATGTGTCTGTTGCCCATAAAGTCGGAATAATTTTGTTTTCAGTGTATTATTTTTTTTATATCCCTGTTCCTTTTCGGTTATAATTCCAGACACAGAAATGCAAAAACCTTTCCTTATAATAAACATTTTAACAGTTTTAATATTGAATGAATCCTCTTACATTATAACTGTCCTTTTGTCTTATGAATGTTTTTTTTTATTTTTAATATTAACTGTTGCTTTGAACATAATTAGTGTTTAATGCATGACTTTTTCATTAAAATACTGTACTTTTACGATACTTTGACTTGACTGAAGGATCAAAAATACTTTCACTACCACTCACTGCTGATTCAAAATAGAGGGTATTTGCAGAGAATTCATAAATGGTTAGTGTTGAGACATTTGACTGACAGATGCTGTCAGACGCTGTTGACTAAACGTCTGTTGCTCAGTGAGAAGATGGTCGATCCCACCTCAGCTGAAAAGGCTCGAAGCTACGGTGTCATCACTTCTATTTTTCCACCGTTACACAGAATAAAACCATCCCATTTCCTCCAGTCTCCACCCTTTTCTCTCAGCATTATCATTTCTTTCATATTCCCTCATTCAGACATTACTTATCTCCCAAATATTTTCAGAATAAAAGTGTGAATCTGAATGAGATTTAAAGAATGGACTTCATTTGGACTATTTATCAATACTAGAGTCTTGCTGTAAAGGTGAAAGATGGGAACCACGTTCAGTTTTTGATTTGGTTGTGCCTGGAGGAGAGCAGATAGAGATTGATGAGCTTATTAAATCCAAACGGACTCCCAGACAGACAGCTCATTAAAACTACAATGTTTGGAGCCCTTCACAGTCCAGGTCACTGCTGTAGCATTCTGCTGAAATCGAGCCTGTCCATCATAAAGGAGGCCATTCAAACATATTCCAGTTGTTTTTGAGTTGTCGGGCCTAAGTAGTTTAAAAAGGATTTTAATGGACTTATTTGTCAAATGTTTTATAATGTCAGGAGGACAGCGCTGTATCAATAACAATAAAACATGCTCCAATAAGTTCTGTTGTTCTGCGACACACGATGGGATACAAATATCTGAGAAGCTGAAGTCCTTTAGTGAGTCTTTGAACGCCTCTTGTGTGTTCCTGATGTACGGAAAGGGATGTCGAAGTCATTTCAGGGCCACATACAGTTTAATTTTGACAAGTAAAATAATAGCCTATAAATCCAAAAAACTCAATTTGTCTTTGTTTCAGTGCAAAAAAGTAAAATTAATTTAAAGTATTTCATATAAAAGCTGAACAACCTGAAATTTCTGAAGAAATCAAGGTGAAATTTTAACAATATTATACCTCATATGTGCTTTACAACTCACAGATCACAGTGGAAATATAAAATACACAATACATTTAGTAACAGGCAGAATATTGTTAACATTTAGAGATTGAAGTTTGGACCCAAAATGAGTTTGACAACCTTGATTATTAAGATCTTAACATAATTTTGCACTTTGAACATTCATCCTGGGGCCCAGATTGGAACCTTTGGTGCACGGTTTGACGCCCCTGTTGTTTAGACTAATCTACAGCTTTAATCCATGCCCAGAAATACACACCTGCTTTAATGTAACGGGTGTATATTCTTTGAAATCTTACAATTTTTCATATCATTTAGGTTTTTTTTTTAGCTTAATATGAACATTTTCTGTAGATTTTTCAGTGATGTACCTCTAGCTCATTTTAAAATACATTCACCATTAAAGGGGTCATATTTTGTTAAATCCACTTTTATTAGTCTAGGGTTCATTTATTTGTGTATTTGGACCCTAATAGTTCATAAAGTTTGAAGTTGAACCCTCCAGGTGCTGCAAAATTATCTTTATATTCATTTTGGCAAAAAAAAATAGTGGATTTCTACAACCTGTTTTAATTCCTGCTTAATTTGTTACGTTTTATGACTAGTTACGACACATTTGCACATATAAGGTCAAGACTTAATTGTTTATTAGCAGCAGGAGTTGTAGTAAAAACTGAAAATATGTCCAAACTTTGGGCCGATTACCTAAAATATTTAGTTTTTGGTTGTATTAATGAACATAAGTGGCTGAAAGGGACAGAGCAGCAGCCTGGAAGTGGCTCGTGTACATTTAAATGACCTTTCTGGTGTCATTACTCAGAAATAGGGTTGAAAAGTTAAAAGTTGAAAAGTTAAAAAGAAAAAAAACAAAAGAAATAGAGTTGAAGATGGACCTGTGGAGTTGAATTAATGAAGAATTCAGACCCAAGTATAGCATTTATGGTTTATGTAGACCACAGGGAGATGTTTTAAAATGCAGAATTCCATTAAAAAAAAAAAAAAAAAAAGCGAAATATCACTCCTTTAAAGTCGACCCGGTGGAACAGACTAGAACCTGTGGTGGGCTGGTTTCGGTTATACATTAGACCCCCCCCCGACTTAGACAAAGAGACAAGTAAGTATTTGTCTTTCCTCAGTTTCCTTGAATAGTTTTGACTTTGAGGTACAAAAACACCGCAGAGTCCCGTTCAATCCTCAGAGCCGCAGGAGTTTGCCGACTATTTGATGAAGAGCTTTGCCAGTCTTTAGCTCGACGCGCAGGTCGGCCTTCGCTCCTCTTGCATCTTCTTCACACGCCCTTTCAGATTGATGCCGAGGCCTTCCAGCACGACTCCTGGCTTTCAAACTGCTGGCTCAGACGTAAAGAGACGATAATCCGTCTCATCAGCATCCAGATCCCGCTCTTTTTTTTTTTTTTTTTTTTTTACCGTAAACGTTTAAAGAAGCACCGTTAAGTCGACGCTGGCTGTGTTGACGCGTTGTATAATGGTCGGTAACATCGTGTAGGACGACAACAACAACAACAACAACGTGTGTCTGTGTGTAAATGTGTGAAGTGAAGAGAGAAGTAAAAAGCCATTATGTTGGTTAACCGTCCCTCTGTGCTCTCCCACGATGGCGAAACTGCTGACTGGCATTTTCCACTCGAGAAATGGATGTACAGTATATAGCACCACACAGGCCCATGCACACGCACACACACACACACACACATAGACTGTATACACACAAACCTGGAGGGCTTACATGGCTTTACATGGACTGCTGGTTCCCGGCCAGCTGCTGCTTGCCAACAACCCATCATCACACTTTTCACCTGGCCGTGTCTCGACAGTCCACCCCTTTACAGCTCTCCTGTTAGAATCTGGCAGGGTGTGTGCGCGCCTGGTGTTAATTTGTGTGTCTTTAATATGGTAATGTGTTAGAAAATAAAGTGCTGGCGAAGTAACTTGTATATATCAAACCACAGAACAACAATAAAGGCTGTTAATGTGCAGAGGGCCCCATTCCACTCCTATTATGTCTTATTAGACAGATTTCATAGTATTCTCAGTTCAAATCCATGCAAACCTCTTGTACTTTTGTGCGTGATCAAATCTTAATGTATTTCTTATTTATTTTTTCTGTATAATCAGTTGATGCAAATTTCATTTTATTTCCCGTACTTTTAATGTATTTATTTATTTTCTGTATAAGTTTATGCAAATTTCATTAAAACTACACATTTTTATAATTTTGTGTAATCAAATTTTAATGCATTTCTTATTTCACCCCTGTCTTAAAATTGTATTTTAATTTTTAATCAATGTGAAGCACTTTGATCTGCAATTTTTGTATGAAAGGTGCAATATAAATAAAGTTTATTATTATTATTATTATTAGACGTTTTTTAACTGGTTCTGTTTGTTTCACACGACGCTTGATGCTGGTGATATCACGTCTCTTTATGCATCTGTATTATATGATCATGCATAGAAACTGAGGATTCAACTGACATTATGTGGGCAGAACTTTGACTCCAAACAAAGTCTTTCCCTGCTTTACATCTGCCGTGACGCGCCGAAATAAAATATGAAACTTGTGTTCGTTTAGTCGTATTTAAAAGCACATCGTCAGCCTTCAAATGCCAGTGTGGTTTATGTGTAACCGTAGAACATTAACTCTTCTTTGGGTCATTAACAAACTTTTTCTTTTTTTTTTTTGTTTTTGACGCAAAACAGACATGATTTCTGTGTCCTTAATGGGTTCAGCCTTTGCTTTTGCCATTTGCTGACGTATTACTGTATATTTACAATCACATTCACTCCCTGCACGCACGAATAACGCTAATAATGATTTTATTTTTGTTCCATTGTCGTCATGATTTATGTAAACCCACACTGATACAATCAAATGAAATGCAGACAAACTTTGAAACATAAAGGAGTAAAATCCTGAAACAAGCTGCAGAAAACTTTATAATAAATAAATAGTTCTAAGAGCAAAATTAAAAGTAAAACAGTTAAAATGACAGCAATTAATATGAATAAAATTAGAATATAAACCTTGAAAATGTCTCTATTGAGGAGGATATTTTAATAGTACATCTGACATGATATTTTAACAGCTAGTTCGCATTTATCTGACTTTTACATCATTGAAATGCGACAAACATCACAATTCTGCATCCTTCCATATTTGCTTCCGTAAACACAGTTCGTACCAGCGTTATCTCCTCTTTTGCTTTAAGGTCACATTCGGTTCATATTGAAAAACTGATAGAAGTGCATTTAATGTGTAATATGAACAAACATGCAAAAAAAATCGGATTTCATCAAAAAAAAAAAATCTGAACTGTGTTAATGTCGCCATAGTGTGAATAATAGAAGTGTATATACAATTATACTGATTTACACATGGATTGACTATGTGTGTCTTGGTATTTTAGGTTTACATTGGGTTTTATCTATCACTTCATATCCCTTTAATCCCTTTTACACGATCCTATCTAGAAAAAACCAAGATCCTTGTCTCCGAGTCATTAATTCAACATAAATGCAGAATACGGTTGTGGTGTCTTTGTTTTGTTCTTGTTAGCAGCCGTCGTGTGGTTAAATTCTATTTTTTATCATAATACTACTGAGTACATCCACAGCAGGCAGCTATTATTTGAGCACTTGGTAATCACATTAAAGTCGACGTAGCCTTAGTTTCTTCCTCTCATTTTAGTATAGAATTTCCAGAACCAGTTTTTGGTTGAAAATAATACTCTGTACAACAAACTATTCCTACACACTCAGACGGGAGGAAATAATCTGCCATATTACTCTGCTTCTGCTGCTTTCTTAATAACAACCTAAAAATCAGTCTTTATAGCATATAGTCATGTGAAAATGAAAATGAAAATGAAAATACACCCTCTCTGAATTTAGTACTGGAATATGATTAAAAATAAATCCTGGTGTTTTAACAAGTCCTCAAATGATTAAAATTGAACCTCAAGTGTAAGACATCAAACAACACATTCCACTATATTATCTATTTAACAAAAATGAAAAATGCAGAAACATAGAACTTAAATAAGATGTGTTTATCTTTTTCTCACGACTGTAAATATCACTGTTCATTAAGTCCCGTTCTATTTTCTTAAAGGAATAAGATTTTGCAATTTGGTTTGTTTGTCAGTAACTTTATGCAAAAACTACTTGATCCATTCTATGACATTTTCAGAAAACATGTGAGGTGGTCCAGAATAGATCCCATGAAATTTGGGTGAATATAGGTCAAAGGTCAATGTCACCAAAAATGGGTTTTCACAATAAGAGATGGGACAAATCAGGTAATAAGTTTGCAAGGGGCGGGGTTTGTTGTACCTGGCACCACATGTTTTAAATGGAATTCTGCATTTTAAAACATTCCCCTGTGGTCTTCATAAACTGTAAATGCTCTGCTTGGGTCTGAATTCTTCATTAATTCAACTCCACAGGTCCGTCTTCAACCCTATTTC
>JAPTYQ010000019.1:4828486-4845476 GCA_029814465.1 Ostorhinchus cyanosoma
AATAAAAACACTCAAATCTCAATTAAGGTTCTCATAATGCATCCATGAAAGGGTTAAAGACTCTTAAAGTTCAAACCTTTATAGATTTAAAGAAAATAAGTACATTATTACAGAATGAACTGCTATCGATGGAACATTTATGTAAATTTCTCAAGCTGAATGCATTCTTTACTGCACAGGAGACACGGCACAGAGGAGATGGATTGACAATAGTTTACAGTCCTTTAGCCAATCAGGACACAGAACACAATGCACAATCATACGCTGTAAAAAAAAAAAAAAAAAAACATGCAAAATTGCACAAAAAAGTAAGTAAGGGCGAGGCTGTGAAAGGTGAACCGAGTTATAGGGAGGGACAACTGTATTTATTTATTTATTTTTATTTTATTTATAACCTTTATTTAACCAGAAAAAAACCTCATTGAGATTAAAAATGGCTTTTTCAAGAGTGTCCTGGATAAGACAGCAGCAGCAGAAGTTACACAAAGTAATATACATAAACACAACGAAAGTCGGCACTAAAAACAAACTTAAAACAGATAAGAACGTACATATAAAACATCACCATTATTTTAAAAGGTACTAAAAAGTTTAACAATGTTCCTTAAAAGCATCTCAAAGCTGAACCCAATTCAATCAATTAGAAAAAACATCCACATCCACATTTGTCTTTTTCCCATTGATTTAAAATGACTTTGAATGTTTTAAAAAAGACCAGTTCCTTCAGTTTAATGTCCTTCTGTAGGTTGTTTCTGGCAGTGGGAGCAGAATATTTAAAAGCTTTCTTTCCCACTTCTGCTCTGACTTTTGGAACCCATAAAGATAACAGATTATTACAAAACTGAACAGGATCATTATTATTATTATTCTGAATGAGATAAATATGACGGTCAACTGTTCACTTAACCCATAAAAACCCAGTACTACTTTTTTTTGTCAGTTCCCAGAATGAATTTTTATTTAATTTTTCATTTATTCTTTGTATTTTGCATTTTTTCAGTCAAAATCTGGTATTTTCCTATATTTAATTCACTGATCATGTAGATGTTCATGAAAGCTCAGATTAAAGTTGGGGATTATTTTATCAAAAACAGAAAAAGTGACTTTTTCAGTAAAATACATTATGAATTGAACGTAAACCCAGTGTGTCCATCCACTGTCATTGATCCAACTCCATAGGTTTTTACTGGTGAATCAATGTTGTAGAAGATGACAGTGTTTCCACGGTAACTACGGCGCCTCTGAACATTCAAATGGGTCATGAAAATATGACAAACTGCATTTTATCTGAATTATTGACATGTATTAATAGGATTAATGGATCAATATATATTAATCAGTTAAGATCAGTGGATGTTTGGGTCTTTATGAGTTAAACGCATTTTTGATGATACATATATTTTTGGACATAGTATCCAAAAGCTTCTCTCCATAGGATTTATTTAGGAAAACAATCTAAAATGTAATTGTAGTAAATGTTACGAGTAAGTGTTAATACTAATTATCTAATATTGTAGAAAAAAACATCCTTGTTGTTGTACTTGAGTTAATTTAATATATTTAAAGAAGATGCACAGTAATAGAAGCAAAAATGCACAGAAACTAAGTTCTTATAGGGCATTTATTTTTTAGTTTTACATCATGTTAGATAAAGTAAAGTTTTTTTTTTATAGCATTAGTTTGTTTGTCTCTGCAATCGCTGTCCTTGACTCGGGGGCACTGCTTGAGCTGCACAACCCAAACTCTGTCTGTGCTCTGCAGACAGATTTAACCAGGGTTGTCTGGTGTTATGATCTATTGATTGTGTCTTGTTTGTCTGTCTGTCCATCCATCCCTCATATAAGATGCGTTAGGTAATATCTCTATCAGCACCCGTCCAGGATTTTCAGGGCCCGTATCTTGAACACACAATATATTTATGATGGTAAAATTAAAAAAAAAAAAAAAAAAAAAAATGACAATTAAAATTTTAATCACATGAGTCTAACAGAAATCATATTTACTAATGAGATAATAAAACTTTATCGGTGTCGTATGTCATTTCAGTTCTAATTTATCAATTGTGTGGATCATTAGTGTTCGTTAAGGGGATATGAAGGCATAGAACAGGGGTCTCAAACTCACGTTCTTTCAGGGGCCACATTCAGTTGATTTGCTCTCAAAGGGGCCAGACCAGTAAAATAATAACAAAATAACCTATAAATAATGACAACTTCCAATTTTTTGTCTGTTTTAGTGCAAAAAAACCCCATTAAATTATGAAAATATGTACTTTTATAAACTATCCAAACAAAAAAAAGATGATTTACTTGAAAAAACTGAAATTTCCTAAGAAAAATAAGTGCAATTTTTACAATATTATGCTTCAATTCATCATTTATACATGATTGGTTTTACAAAGACACTAAACAGGTGGAAATTTGTTAAAATTTTGCTTAATTTTCTGTACATTTGAGGTTATTCACACTTTGTTACAGGATAGTTTGTAAATGTAAATATATTCAGTTTTTTTTTTTTTGCACTAAAATAGACAAAAATTTGAAGTTGTTGTTATTTATCAGCATGTAATTTATTTTTTGTTCATATCAAATCAAGAAGAAAATATGGAGTCATTATTTTTTTGGAGGTTATTCTGCTATTAATATTAATTGTCTGCAGATCACATTGGTTTGCATGTGGAACCTGAACTAAAATGAGTTCCACAGCCTTGAATGTGGATTTTTTTTGCACTTTGTAAATTCATCCCATGGGTCGGATTGTCTGCATGTTTGAGACCCCTGACATAGAAGTTGATCAAATACAACAAAAACTACACATTTCTTTGATGCTTGATATAATGTAAAACCACAATTCCACAAAATAGTTAATGGACTGGGTTGGTTTTAAAATTCTTGAACGATTCGATCCTTAATGGTTAAAATCTAGCGCTCAAACATCTCCATGATATCACTCTCAGACTTTGACAAAACCTGATGAATGATCACCGGCACCGTTTTGTTGAGTATAAATGAATTACATCACTGGCCGAAGGGGGTTAGTATGAATAAAGCTTAGTATTTGAAGAAATGGAGGCACATCCTTTTTACAGTTTACCGCACTATCTTTGCAGAGTCAGAGCAAAAATATGTTTTTATCCTCGGTGTGTTTTATTTGCAGTGATGACCGAATGGCATTGGAATGATTGTGTGCTAACCGAAGCAACACCACACGGAAGATGCTTTCATTGCCGGCCTGTATATCTGCAAATAAATGTCTCAAACACACACATGCACGCACACTGCTATGGCGTAACTCTACACCAGTGCCTCTGGGTTAAGCTTGGCTACCAAACACCAAAGAGCATGCTGGGCTGTTGCAGGGCAGGGTGGGACAAGAGAGAATCTAAAGCGCATGCAGGTTGGCAGACACATCAAAAGGCTTTACCCTGAACCCTGATACTCAATGTTGCAGATACTTTGCTGAAATAAATAGAAGAAGTACGACCTGAAGTATAATGATAACATCCATCAGCACACACCAAAGATAGTCATCTAACAAATGAAACCCACATGTTAAAGTATCCGTCCTTAAGTAAAGTGAATTTATTACTTCCAAATATAAAAAAAATAAATCATTACAGAGAAAATGAACATTTGCATTTGTGTTTGTGTTTTCTCGTGTTCCCACATAATTCAAGCTTTTTTTTTGGCATTTATTGATTGAGCAGGATTTCAGTTTCTACCCATAGCAACTCCGAGTCAGGAGGGCAGACATCATCAATGTGTAGAGTTCTTTATGCTGTCCACACATCCCATAACAACCCTATTAAATTCACATAGCAGCTCCCTTAGAAGTGCCCAGGGAAATGACCTTGCCACACCAAGACGTATGCTTTTAGTCCACTCCAATTCTGTCTGGCAGGACGATCAAAGGCTTTCCACCAGCTCTGATACTAAATGTTGCTGGTGATCTGTCCAGTGGGAGAGCTAAGAGAGAGATATGTATATAATGCAACTTCAGAGATGAGGCCCATTTGTTCAGGTCTTGAAGTGAGGCTGTAGTCTTGTGAAAAATGGCCTAGAATGATCATTTAACTTCTCTGCACGTCTTCCTTTGCACACTGCTAATGTAAACAGTGTAAGGTGGTATAGGAAATGAAGGCAATAGGTAAACAAAGATCATTTTGATAGGTCTGAACTACACTGCAGTAATGTGATGGTCTTATACTAAGCAAAGATGAGGCCAGTGAGAAAAAAAAAAAAAAAAAAGGAAAAACTGCAATGCTCAGGGTGACCCTTAGTCAAGTGGTTAAAAGCACCATAAACTGCAACACTGCTGTTTTTATTCTTACTTCAGACAACTTATCTCCCTCTCTCTATGCCTCCTTTTCTTTTTTCTCTCTCCCATCTTTCCTGTCACTACTGCTACTGATTGTCTGTATGATGAAATTATAATGATCTGAGTTGCATGGAAATGCCAAAAGCAATGCTTTTTCTACCCTGGACAGAGTGAAATCAATCCGGCTGAAATGGAAATGAAGCAAAATGAGAGAATGAGCAGCGGGAGCACTTGAAGTGGGCGACAAAAGGCAGAGGGCGGGGGGAAGGAGAACAGTCGGGGGTGAGCGAGCCGAGCTGCTACAAATCCAAAAACATGTTTCAACCTGTTGAAAGTGCTTTGTCAGCATACAGGCTTTAATTCAGTTAACCCGCCATATCCTCTTTCTCTTTCCCTGTTCAACCAAGGAAAATGTTAATAAACTGGCAACTGCAGATACAATCAAACCTTTCTAAAGAGAACACACAACAATGAAAGCCAATCTGCTGAACCTTGGCACAATCCTTAACAAGAACAGCAGAGCGTGAGTGGCATTTCAGAGAGGTCGCAATCTATCAAACCACCACACATCTCATCTAAGGACACTCTAGAATGAAGCAGGGGGGACTGGATAAATTAGCTTTTTTTTCCCTAGCTTTGCCGGGGGAAAAAAAAAATTGATTTATATTCGCTGTTATTCCTCACAGAAGTCATTATCACTCCGATGTGATTGATGTTTATTTTTTATCATCGTAGTGAAAATGGCAATTAGCAGTCTGTACGCAGAGCAGCTTTTAATGTTGTAAAATCATTACTGTTAGTGTACAATAAAACACAATAGGCCATATTCAGCGCTTCCAGACTCACATCCTCACCATCCTTTGTGCCAATCTTCCTTGTGTGTCTGTCTGTTTAAAAATGGGAGAAAGGCTTTGTGATATGCTGGTAGACACCGGGCAAACAAAGACACGGAGCAGCACGCTATCACCTCTGTGTTGACGCCACAAGGTCCAGAGTTGTCAAAAGTATCTGACCTCCATCTCTCACAGATAACCGTGCCGAACAAAAAAAACGGAGAAGGAGAGAAAAAGTAGAAAGTGGATATAGATCAAATTCATGTTCAAACAAACTCTGCCGGCGTCAAGCTCTGCACACAATAAAGAACAATGTCACCTAGGCAACGCTGGCACCCTCCCATCCCCTTTGGTGAATATTTCCCTCATTCCCTCACTCTTTTGGCGTGATGATGAAACGATACTGTATAAAATATTAATCAGTACGCCATATGATCGGAGGGTACAATCATAATGACAGACTAAAGCTTGACAAAAAGTCTTGCACTTGAGAAACAACTGAGCTCAAGAAATGTGAATAAATGATGAATGTACTGGCAAAAAAAAGTAGCAGAACACTGGAAAAAAACTCAATTTTACCAAGTGTGTTTTTCTTATTTCTAGTTAAAATATCCCATCACACTTAAAATAAGACATAATCACCTAAAGAGGAATTTACTTTTGGACAATACTGTAGATCTGGAAAAGCTTATTTCAAGAAATCTTACCAAGATAATTTTCATTCGTTCCATTGGCAGATTTTTTTGGCTTGAATTAGCCAAAAAAAAAAAAAATCTTGAATTAATCAAAAAATCTGCCAATGGAACAAACTCATGCGCGCATGAAATGTGAATAAATAATGAATGTATTGGCAAAAAGTAGTAGAACACTGAAAAAAATCAAAATTTTACAAAGTGTATTTTTCCCATTTCTAGTATAAATATGTAATCACACTTAAAAACCACCTAAAGAGTAACTTTTCAGTGAGATATAAGAACTTAGATCATTTTCACTTATTCCACTTGCAGATTTTTTGCTTGGATTAAGCAAAAAAAAAAGAGAAAAAATCCTGAACTAAGCAAAAAAAAAAAAAAAAACTGTCAATGGAGCAAGTTTATTTATTTCGAGCATTCACAGAATCCATGTAAGTAAAAAAAACAAAAAAAATTACAAAATCATTCATTTACACTGGAATAGAAATGGGAAGAAAAACAGATTTAACCCCACCCCCATTCTCATCATCAAATAACTTTACATATGAACATTTTAAACGCTCACTCATGTTTTTGACTTCAAGCGCCAGAACAAATCAACTCATTCGACAGCATTTACATTAAAGAACCAAGATGTGTGTGAAAATGATCATGGTAAGATTTCTTGAAATAAAATTTTCCAGATCTATTGTGTAAAAATAAGTTCTTTATATCAAAGAAAAGTTCCTCTTTAGGTGATTATATCTTATTTTTAATATGATGAGATATTTTGACTAGAAATGAGAAAAATACACTTGGTAAGATTTAGATTTTTATAGTGAACAGATGCAGAAACATCACAGGTAGATGTTTGGTTTTTTAAATTTTGGTCCCTTGCATAACTATCTTTTTGCCAAACCATCTGCTTGACCTCACGTTGCTGCCTTTTGTTAGTTTTCCTATGAGCTGAGGGAGATTTGGGAAACACACCTGGGTTGTTTTGTGCCTAAAAGCAGCACACGGCTCAGCTTCACTTTGATTTAAAAATCAAAGCGTAAAAGAGAGACACGGGCTCAAGTTCAAACACTGCTCGACTTTTTCATCAGCTTTGTTTTATGGATGCGCTGTGTATATTTCTTCAGCAGGATAAAAAAAAAAAAAAAAGTATATGATTGATGTGAGAGGGTCACAGCAGAGTGGTCTGGTATAGTTTCACCACCATGCTGACAAAGGAATATAAAAAAAGGTTACATCTTGAGTGTATATTTGTACAAAATGTTAAATGTAGGCATATATGTGGAAATATTACAGGCGTGTACATCTTTAAAATATAGCAAAATACATTTCATGAAAAAAAATATGAAAAAATATAATCAAATCCTGGTCAACATTTTCTTTTTTTTTCGTTTTGAGGCTTTAAAGCAACTATTCTTTTCTATAAAATGTGTATTAAAGCTGCATTTTTTTTTATTTTTTTTTTTTATATTTACTCTTGCCAAATCGGTTCTGAGTCCACACATCAAAGTGCTCTACATTTTTAGCGTCCATTTTTTTTTCCTGTCAGGCTCTTAGCAGCGCCTCTACAGAGAAAGGTAATGGCCTCACAGCAGGAGTCCTGCCTGAGGTTCCATGAGGGCTCTTGATAGAGTCAGCGTGAGGACTTGCCTGGACAGCGGGAGCGTCTGAGCACCAACTCTTAGCCGTCAGAAGTATGGGATCAAAACTCCTGCCCGCTGAACTCATGTTTGGACCACCGAAATGTGATCCAGAAATAGAGCAGGGGATCGTTGAAGAGCCATTCGAGTCCGTTATTTTGGCCGATATTGAAGCTTCTTTGACAAAGTCTGAACCTGACATAGTGACACCGTGTTTTTTCAACCTTTGTTGTGTTGACAGAAGCGTCGACCCCGGTTGCTTTTCCTCTTTTTTCTTGCTCTTCTGCCCTTCTTCCTCCTCTCTGGTTCGCTCTGAGCCCTGACATAACGCGCTCAAGTAATCATTATAGTCACCTTCTGTGGACGACCTGCTCTTACCGTGGAAGACCTGGTAAAGCTGGAAGTCGCACTCGTAAAGGGGCTTATATTTATATACGGGCACATAACTGGATCCAGCTGCATCAGTCGGATCCTTGTTAAGGAGGCAGCAGTGGAGGTTCGGGGAGATGGGCAGGGGTGGAGGGTGAAGCACCGGGACCAGGGTGGAGGAAGGGAACGAGAGGTCGCTCTGCAGCTCTCTCTGCCTCAGCTCTCGCTCCAACATCACGTTCTCCAGTTCTTTGTCGGCAAAAGCTCTCCTCTTCCTCATTCGGGCGCTGATGGAAGGACACGCGAAGTGCATTTGGTCACGCTGTGCCTGTTTGGACCAGCAGGAGGTATCGTCCTCCAGTTGAACCGCCGGTTTCAGACCTGCACAGCAAACAAGGCCACATGTTGCTTTAATATATCTGAATATTTAATTAATTTATGAATAATAGCGTTTCATGAATGGTGATTATGTTCAAGTAGGGTATTGTTTATTATAACTATATTAATTATGCACTTGGTTGCCTCTGTCATTTCTGTTTTTTGCTGAGAGGGTCATAAAGAAGACAAAGGCCAGCAAGTGTTAATACACACCATGTTTTACAGTAATAGTCTGTTATTGCACAAAAAGTCAGCTATAGTCTTCAGGTGTGTTAAGATATATAATAAATTGCTCTAGATAATTACATACAGGTGTGGAAAAGAAAAAATTAGAGCATCAAAAGTCATCAAAAACAATAGTTAAGTACTATCATGTGACTAAAATGTACAGAAAATAAACCATGGAATGAATAAAAGCACTGTTTTTGTCAGTACAATGATGTAAGAACTGAAATTATTTTGGTTATTATCAAGAAAACATGGAAAATGGATAGATATCAGCTCTGAAATTAAACTCCTATGAGCTATTTTTGTTGTTATCATTATATTTGACCAAACAAATGTACCTTTTAGTTGTACCAGACATTAAAATGAACAAGAAATTGAAGAAAACAAAGGGTTTTCTGTGACTGTATATTAGAGCAGTGCATAAAGACTGCAAATTTTAATTCAATGTTAGCGATATGCAAACAGACATCAATTCTTTGGAACAAGAATGGTCTGTTTGGGGTATTGTAGTGTTAAAATGTACTCTTTAGGTGTAAAACAGGGTAAGAGTCAATGTAGAACAAAGACTGGGATTAGACTTGTTGTTAAGGTTTATACTCATAAAGCTGTTGTTGTGTTTTTTAACCCACAAAAACCCAAACCATTAACAATGTTGAATAACTTCTGATCAAATTAATCCAAACACTCCATGTAAATAATTGGAGTAAAATACCGTTTTTCATCTTTTCGAGGTCATCAGATATAACACATTCGGATGTTTTGAAGGCTTTGTAGTTACCATGGAAACGCCGTCATCTTCAACAACATTGATTCGCCAGTAAAACCCATGGAGTTTGATAAATGACAGTGGATGGAGACACTTGTTTTATATTCGATTAATAATAGATTTGCTGAAAAAGTAAGTTTTTGTTTATTTTTCTCTGTTTCTGATATTATGACAATTAACTTTAATCTGAGCTTTTATATGATGAGTAAAAGAAATATGGGAAAATACCTTATTTTTTTATTGAAGAAATGCAAAATACAGAGGATATTGAAGTAAATATTGATAAATCACTGAAGAAAAGTTAAATAGAGACAAAAATTCATTTGGGAACTGTTGCAAAAGTAACACTGGGTCTTTATGGGTTAAATCACATATATTGGATAAAGCATATGTGTATTTTTCTTTAACTTTTCGACTTACATTACATGCTTTGTAGGTTTGCATTTATCACAACACACCTTTGATGAGTAAAAATGAATTTAGCTGGATAAAAACCACCATGCATAAAGCAACCGGATTAATTCCTAATCTTTATCAACAGTATGAGTCCTAACAAACATGCATTTAAAGCAACAAACCAAAATGCATCATCTGATCTATCTGAAAAGTACTTAGTGGGGGGAAAAAAAAAAAAATCCTGCACTTTCCACCCAAATCTGTGAGAATGAGGGAGTTTAACGAGAAAGGAGATGCTAATTAAACTTTACCCTGCAGGACGCTCTTAGCGAGGCTGCTTGGCTCTGCTGCTCTGGTGTAACGCTGATATGCAGTCCTCCGCAAAGGAGCTGCACACCTGACCCCCTTCTTACCCTGAAACAAACACAGGAACAGCCATTAGACAGTTGGACATAATCAGATTATACCAGGAGTTTCCCCCTAAAGGTGGTTCAAGGGAAATGATCCATTATGTAAGAGTTAAGGAGGTCATTTATAACATTTACATAAGATTTTTCAGATACTTGACAATGATTCTAAGTGCACATGTAAGTTATAATGGATGTTTTAATGAAGTCATATTACATGTTCATCCACTAGATTTAAATAAGCTCTGCTGTGTTAAATATTTGACTATGGTCATTTTTATCATTAAATGTCTTACATATATTTTCTTAAATGTTTTAGGCTTTTCTTAGTTGTCTTTCTTGTCACCTGCCTATAGGGATTACAGATGGAAATTAGCACTGTTGCTACAATCTGGTATATTTACAGCTGCAATTGTTGTGGATGTTCTTTAATATGCACTGTCCCAAATAAATAAATAAATAAAGACAGATCACTCTACACTGCAAAAATCTAAATCTTTCCAAGTGTATTTTTCTCATTTTTAGTCCAAATATCTCATCACACTTAAAATAAGACAGAATCACCTGAAGAATAACTTTTCAGTGAGATATAAATAACTTATTTTTAGACAATAGATCATATTAATAAATCTGATTTCTAGAAATTTTACCATGATAATTTTCACTTGTTCCATTTTTTTTCTTAATTCAAGCAACTGAAAATTAACTTGGTATTAAAAACTATGAGAATTTGGTTTTATTTCATCAGAAGAGGTGCCTTTACGCAAATTGTAACAAAAATTAGATAAATAAGAAATCAATGAATTTAGCAGAATTCTTCAGGTAAAAATAAAACTGTCACCTATCTTTTCTAACTTCTTACTTTTTCTAACAGTTGGATAAAACTTAGTAAATCCAGCATTAATTTCTATTTATTCTATAAAGTATATTAGTTGATTTTGATCATTAGATTGCAGCAGAATACTATTATTGCTGCAATGTACTTATTTATTGACTTTCTGTAATTGTTAAACCTTTTTTTCCCTTTTAAACCCCCCCACCCAGACCCCTACTCCTCAATGAGCCCCTGCTCTTTGATCAGGCTGCAGTTGTTCTTTAATTGCTTGTCTGGGTAAATAAATAAACATTCTAACAGTCTATACTCAGATCTATTAAACATCTACTTTATTAAACACTGTTTTTCCACATAATGCGTAAAATCCCCCCCTCTGGAGCTCGTGTTCTCCTCCTCTGCCCCCTCCACCCCCTCCATCACTGACCTGTCCTTGCGCTCTCATCACCTCCGCCGCCTGCTGCCTCCTCAGTGCGACCTGCGCCGCCATCACGCGCTGCCGTTCCACCACCAGCAGGCAGCACGCGCACCGGCAGTCCCTCCAGCGGCAGAAGCGTTTGTGGCCTTTCAAGCACGAGACGACGCCGTGGTTTCGACAACGGGCGCATTTGGGGCTCCGGGTCATCTTCCGTGGTTTCTGCTGTTGGCGCTCCGGGGACACGGACGCGTAATTGTGTCCGGGGCTCGTGCGCTTCCCGACGCATCCGTCAGAACTTGTCACGTCAACAACTTCCTCGGATTTGAGTTGATGATGTTTTGCAGTTCTGTCCAGCTGCAGGCCTTCTTCCAACCCAACGGACATCTATGAAGAACCTACTATTAGTCCGGGATGCACTGCTGTTGTTGTTGTTGTTTATTTATTTATTTTTATTTTTTTACAGACTTTTACGCATGAAACAAAAAGTAGGAATTTTGAATAAACTCTTATGAAATGGCAACTTATAATGATATGGTATTAAAATTAAGATAATATATACCTTTATTAGTCCCACAAGGGGGAATTCTAGAATGATCTCCAAATTTAAGTGAAAGGATTCCACTTTTACGCACGCAATTTCAAGCCATATATATATATATAAATAAATAAATAAATAAAAGCACACGGTACCTTTTAAAACAACAGGTACAGACTGCAGCAATTATTTCTCATTTAACAGAAACTCAATCGTCGCACAGAGAGTTTGATCCTGACTCAACAAAGCTGTGCGCAACAATAACGCAGCAGAATCATTCCTAATTGAAACACCGCGTCTTTGGGTGTCTGTGCGTCCTGCTCCAGCCGCCTGCTGCTGCTGCTGCTGCTGCTGCTGCTACATGTCAGTGTTTTCAGGGTGGAAACTTTGCAGCCTACCGCCAGACGTTTGAAACGTTAAGCCTCTCTCAGCTGCTCTCTGACGCTGTTTCCAAGAACAAGTGGATAGCAGACCGGGCCACAATGCAGATCTCCTGGCGCGGCACCCATTGAGCCAAGCTTTGGCTCTGCTCAGTCCAGTTCACGGCACAAGCCACCCCCCCCCCCCTCCTCCTCACCGTATAAACCCCTATACCTGCCCTGCCCACCTTCGAAGATGGTCTCATCTTTCAGTAGGAATTTGTCTTCCTGCCAGACTTCACTTGCAAACTACAGCTATGCGTCATTTTGAGTTGGATTAGATCAGGGAGACGCCAAATCATCTCAAAAATCTGTAAATAAGCGAATAAAAAAATACATCAGGTATATTAAAAGCACCCCTCTGAGCTTCATAAATATAATTGTTAGTGCAAGAGAGAGAAAATGTGTTAAATTTACCAAAGAATCTGCTTCATACTCATATTTATTCATTACATCATTAGATAAATCACTGCTTTGATGATTCTCATCATTTTTTGGGCCTAAAATAAACTGATGAAAATCAATATAAAACCAAAATATGCTCATTTAGTAAAGCTGGTTGGAACAGGTGCTCTTGACATTATGCCATTCAGGAATAATAATAATAAAAAAATTTAAAAAAAAAAAGTTTTCCCCTTAAATGATGGTGGTTTCATAGTGATTTCAGGTAATTTATCATAAAATGACAATCATTGCTCACAAATACATATCTTAAATGTGTGATATCCCCCCCCCCCCATCTGTCCTTAGACTGTGCCAGATTTATTATGCATACAGAACATTTCACCTGAGCCTGGTATTATGCTCCACTCGCTTCCTCAGCACTGCAATGTAATGCTGGGTATCACTTTGCATAAAAAGAGCAGTTTTTTTAAATTTATTTTTTAATATATACATATCACCACCAAAAGCTTCTAAAGTACAGTAGACACAAGCTGAACAGAGATGGTATGAAAAGTGTGCTCCCTACTGGTTCAACTGTGTAATTGCATGAAGGGTAATAACTCCAAACTAAAGTCATAAAGAGTCATTTCAGTTTTAAACATAGGGAGTTGTTCACTGCAGCTTCATGCACTGTTTTCCAGAAGTGCTTATTAGTGAGTCTATATAAATATGTTTTAATTTAAAGAGTGTCTTAAGGCTCATGACATTCATTTTGTCTTCTATTAATGTAATTATACTTTTCTTTTTTCTTTTGTTCAGACAAGGTATAGGTTTTAGATGTTACCTGCTACTATAACTATGTCTTATGTTAAAGACAGTCTTGCCTGTTCCTTTTTTTTTTTTTTTTTTTAATTTAAGCTAATTAGAAATGTAACCTATGGACCTAATCTATAAATATCAGGTTGAATACATGCTGGAGAAAACAAACGAACTTGGATATGTCATGTTTGGTTCTAACTCGATTTTACTGAAACTAAAGAAACTTCAGATTATTGTTCAGCTTCAACAAAAACTGGAAATCAAAAGCATGAATGTTGGTGCCAAACAATGACAAAAATCCATAAAGTTTCACCTTGTATTTTATTCACCACCTGAATTTTTGTTTTTTTTTTATATATTCTATACAAATACTTAATATTTATATATATTTCAGCAGCTTTTGTTCAATATCTAATAATCAATTTTAAGCTGAAATGTGTAAAAAAAAAAAAAAGAATCTTTTTCATCCCAATTTTTTTCCCTCTTTTTTCCGTCTTCCCACTTCCCTCACGGTGAGCACATTCGAAGATGACTCCATAAACACAATCCACTTGTTTACTTGTCACTCGGGCCTTTTTCGGAAATTTCGGAACAGTGCATTGTGGGAATGGGAATTCCACGCAGCAGCAGTTTTACTGTCGCTTCGTTTATGCTGAACCTAAACCCTGGTGGACTGTGTAATTTTATGTCGGAGCAATCTGGTTCATTTTCTTGCTGAATCTGTGAGAAACTGCTTTAGCTTGGTTGTTGTGTGGAACTTCTTCATTTCCTTGATCAATTACAGTGGATGGAAATGCTTGGTTTATGTTCATTTAATGATAGATTTGACAAAAAAGTCACTTTTTCTTTAGTTTTGCCTGTTTTTGATATAATAACCTTCAACTTTAATCTGAGTTTTTAGGAACATCTACACAATCAGTAAATTAAATATAGGAAAATACCACATTTAAATTGAAAAAATGCTAAATACAGGGGATAATATTATAATAAATGGTGATAAATCCTTTAAGAAAGGTTCAATATAGAAAAAAAAAAATCATTTGGGAACTGACATAAAAGTGGCACTTGGTCTTTTATGGGTTAATTTTCAGCACATTTGTAGAATGTGGATGACTTTTGCAGAATTTACAGGAGTGTGAAAAAGCTACTTATTTTCCACAGATTGTAGGGTATTAATGTCTTATTTTGATGTACCATGAGGGATTTATACATTTAATACATAAATTTATAGCAGTAATTGCTATGGTTTAGAACAGCAGGGATTCAAAATGAATAAGGATTAAAAATCAAAATTAATTTAATTAGAGTATGGCATTAAATCAATAAAGAAGCCAGACTAATAGTAAGGATGGAGACGGGGATGGATGGATGGAGTGGGAAAAATAACTTCTGAACTTCTCCCACTCATTTTCCAATATGTGATTGAAGGCATCATGTGACTGGCAGTTTCTTTTCCTCAGAATGTAGAATGTTATAATTTTTCTCTTCTATTCCCACTTGTTTGTAAGATTTTGTTTCTCTCTCCATCTTTATATGTTCATCATGGACTTAAATTTCAGTAATTCCTCCTCAGACAGGGTGAAAACTGAATTCTTGAGTTTATAATATTAAACTATGCTGAAAATTCTATATACAGTTGTGGAGAAAATCATTAGATCACCCTTTTTTTCTTAAATTTCTAGTTCATTTTAATGCCTGGTACAACTAAAGGTACATTTGTTTGGACAAATATAATGATAAAAAACAAAATGAGCTCATAGTAGTTTAGTTTCAGAGCTGATATCTATGCATTTAACATGTTTTCTTGATAATAACCAAACTCACTCCAGTTCTTGCATCAATATCGATCTCATTGTACTGACAAAAACAATCCTTTTAGTCATTTAATGTTTTCTTTTCTGTCTGTTTTAGTCACCTGATACACACAGGAGTTAGTACTTGATTGTATAACCACTGTTTTTGATGACTTTTAATGGTCTAATAATTTTTTCCATAACTGTAAAAGAGAATTTTTAACAATGTATCTGGAAAAAAACTGTTCCAATATGCAGTTTCCAATCAAAACAATAGTTTAATACAAAGAAGCTAAAACTTTCACTTTCCTGGGTCTCAGGAGGTTAAATTAAACTTGAATTCTATTCTATTCTATTCTATTCTATTCTATTCTATTCTATTCTATTCTATTCTGTCAGAAACTCAGGTTAAAAACTCTATATTACTGAAAAGAAAAACATACTTTTATCTAAAATGCAACTTTAAAATAACATCATGGAGTAAAATAAATCCAATTATAAAGTCAGAATAAATCCAGGAAACGTGTGTTGGTTATCAAGAAATATAACTGAAAACCAGAGCCTTTTTTTTGTCCAAACTTCTGAAAAAAATTGCAATTGTACTGACAAAACCAGTGTTTTTATTCATTCCATGTTTTCTTTTCTGTCTATTTTAGTCACATGACGCACACAGGAGTTAATACTGGATTGCGTAACCATTGTTTTTGATGGTTTAATAACTTTTTCCGTGACTGTAGTCGGACTATCCCGATAACAATGTCAAAAATAACTCCAAGTCTAACAGACAATGGTGAACACATTATCATTGTCAAAAACCTAGTATCAGCATGTAAACTCAGGAGCAGAAGGGACAGAAGAAAAGTCTCCTTTTTCAGAAGGACAGTAGTCACATTTCAGTCTCCTGGTGAAAGCCTTTTCTGTCAGATCAAACACAGCAGACACTGTGACCCCATGTGTTTCAAAGCCTCGACACAAAGGAAGAAAGCATTGTGATATCAAAGAACAGCGTCTCCGGAGACTGCATGCCCAGAGAAGAAAGGAAACATCCAACGACCTCTCACCACACGGTCCAGAATTTCCACAAGATAAATAAATACAGTCAAAATGAATAAATAAAATTACATAAATAATCCATGTTATTTTTGAAAAGATCATGTCAAGAATAGTTATATGGCAATGTTGAATTGTTTGTGTTGGATTTACTTTGAGAAAAATATCAAAAGTTTGGAGCAGAATCAGCGAAGAACGGTTCAAATAGATAGAAGTTTAGGTTACACAAAAGCAAACAGGACGGCGTGGCGGTGTAAACTACTGATGTTTATTTAGGATTATCTGCATAAATGTGAGTCTTTACATATAGAAAGCTGAATGTCTGATTAAAAAAAAAAAAAAAAAGGTATTCCTATGTTTAGCAGGTCTTCATTTGACGACGTTTAATGGCACATAAGGTATATTTAATTTGCCTTGAAAAATGTGTAATTTTGTTAAACAAGAAAAAAAAACAGAAATAAAAAACAATGCTGGATTTTTATCAGATTAGGAATTAATGTATTATTTCAGACATAAAACACCAAAAAAAAAAAATTTTTCACTTATTCTATTGACAGATTTTATTTTTATTTTTTTGCTGGAATTAAGCAAAAAAAAAAATCTTGAATTCATCAAAAAAATAAAAAAAATCTGCCAATGGAATAAGTGAAAATGATCTTGGTAAGATTTCTTGAAATAAGATTTTCCAGATCTATTGTCTAAAAATAACTTCTTATATCT
>JAPTYQ010000019.1:5108790-5126820 GCA_029814465.1 Ostorhinchus cyanosoma
AAATACATTAAGATTTGATTACACACAAATTATAAAATTTCAATGAAATAGAATCAAATAGAATCAAATAATAAAAAAAGGAAATAAAATCAAATCAAATAGAAAAATTAAATAACATTATATCATTATAATGCTAAGTGGGTGAAATGGACAGACCGTACTAAATACATGCACACAAAGATACAAAAGTAGATTAACCTTAACTTTAGCCTTAAACTTGCACCATATTATGTCTGCTAATAGCATTTAATGAGTTCTATGACAAAGAGTTTGCTGCACATGAAATCCACCAAAATACCACAAAATACAATTTTGTGAAATATGTAAGTGGAACCACAGTAACGATAAACCCTGATAGATATATTTATCGATGTCAGAACATTTTATACGTTTAGAATATATTAAGTAGAGTGTTGACATTTGCAAGAGTATAAACATACTGTCATGTTGGTGGAAGATAGTGGTAATCGTTGCTCTTATTTGCATGGAACTAATATAACCTCGGTGATGCAGCATCTGTGTTTAATGCGATTCATTGGCACGAAAGAAGCAAAGTCTGTCTTTAACTTGCATTTCTTGACAAAATTCCCCGGGTTTAATGTCATTGGTAGGCTCACCACACACAGAAAACTAGAGAAATGTTCCTTTCTATAGCAGTCATGCATCTCATCCATCCCATCATCTTTTGAGATTTCCCTCTTCTGAAGGATTTAACTTTGCTCTTTCAGTGAATATCCATGCGATATTGCAATATAAGCCTCTTGAATTACCACTCAAAACACTTTTTAATTATTCATTTACCATCACCCGCCACCTCCAAAATACTTGACCATGAAATAGGCTGAATAAATGTTCAGTGGAAGCAAAAGTTGTTGCAAATCACAAAGATGTTATTTCACATGAGACTCATACTATCATTGCACCTCTGCGTTTGCTGTAATGGGGGAATATAATTTGTAATTTGCAGTGGAAGTTTTACTTTGCAAATTGCAGAGATGGGAGATTCACACAGGATTAAAATCACAGACGATCGCTGCAATTATTAGATATTTCCAGAGCATCACAGGTAAAACTAGACCCATGTGAATAGGCTGTGGTCTGCTTTCATAATGACACTTATATGTTCTTATCCTTAAAATGCTGCACTACAGGCATGTTTGCATATCTTCAGAATTTACACGTGTTTGTTTAATGAACCATCCAGTGCACATGTCCTGGATGATGATTCTAATTTTTCCCATATGAAGTAATATTATTCTAATCATTTTCTAATCATTCTTATTGAAGTAACTTTCTTCACATTGTAGACGATTAATTTACATTTGTACACGCTCATGACTCTGAATATCCAAAGGGTTACATCACAATTGAGCCAATATCTTCTTTAATTGTACTCATTAACCTTTTGGTGCTTTAGTGTATTGCTTTCAAAGAGGGAATTGGGCACAAAAATACTCACCAAACCAGTCTCATCTTTTGATGCTCGCTGCAAAGTGTTAAAGGTCAAGTTTTTCATGCAGTTTCATGCAGTTTTTTGTACTTATTTTAATTTCTCTTCTCTGTTACATCCATTTTCATTCATATAATTTACTTATAGTGTATGTACTTATGTGCTTTATATGTATGTGTGTAATTTTCATTGTTTTATTTTATTTTAACAACTTTGCACGGAGACTTTGAGTGTCCTGAAAGGTGCCTATAAATAAAATGTATTATTATTATTATTATATATTTTTCCCCTTATGTTTCTGTCAATCAGGGCTCTGATTTGTCATTTTACTAATACAAAGAACAGGTTCAATTGTCAAACAACGCAAACTTTGAATTCTATGCAAATCATACACTTTGCACAACATAGGCTTAAATATTGTGCAATACTTCAGAATGTTTCAAAGTACATATATTGTCATATTGTACCCTTTATTGACAAACTCACCATCCTTGGTCTCTGAAAGAATAGTTTAGCGTATGTAAATGGTGACATCAAGAAAGCCTGTTTAATTTACTTGCTTGCAACCCCTGCTGATGCAAACATGTGAAATTTATAGTTTGTTTACCAAGTTTCAAATGTTGCGGGATCATTTTCTTGACAGATGGACACAAACATGTTTTCACTCGGCTTCTTCTGTTCGCACACTCGCATGCCCTGTCCTTCTATCTGCCTCTCCATCCATCCATTCATCTCCGTTCTGTCTCTAAGTTGCTGGAGTGCGGGCTGCTTGTACACTGAGTGATCACATTAGGGAGTTAGCAGCCGCGACCTAATGAAAACAACAGCCGCTGTTGATTTAGTGATGTAACCCAAACTGCCACTCTGTTGTTCACATACCATCTCTGTCTCTCTGATGCAGAACATAAACGCAAACACATAAACACAAAAGACTTTTTTTTTTTCTTCCTCCCTTCACTTTTTCTTGTCCATCATAAGCATCTGTACTTTTTTTTTTCTTTTCGTTTTAATCTCCGTGCCTTGACACACGGGCCAAACTGAGATCATATATACCCGTTCCATCGCCTTTCATCTGTCTGACTTGCGTGAGCGTTATTGCCGTAGAATATAAAGTGGTTAATACAGCTGTGAAATATTTCATGGGGGTCTAGATTATAATTGATTTCCTGCCTAATGTGCTTTGACTATGTGTGTATGTGTGCAGAGTCGGTTATAATAACCTGTATGGATCAGCTTTTGATCTATCATTTAAAGATGAAGGCGATAGTGATGAATATTAAGAAGTTCATATGACACGTGGAGAAGGACCTACGCTTTTTGAGTTCACACACACGTCAAGTTTATCCGTTAAAGAAGAGATTGATCGCTCTTTTATGTTTCTTGTCTTGTCAAAGTGAACTTCCAACATGCTATATTGGTAATTAAGTATATAAACAGGTAAATAATCAAGAGATACGTGAATAACTAAATGAAATTGTAGCCTCAGATATAATTTTATGGTATAAAACAGGAAAAACAGCTATAATATCTTGGTTGATTTAGCAGATATTGTTTAATCTTTTAATTTAATTGTATATAACACGTTTTATGAGGCTTTACTTTCCCCAGCTTTGACTTAATTTTTATATCCTATCCTAAAATACTGAATTGGATGAAGCCATTGCACCAAATTTAACTAGATTTGCTTTAACACAAAGCTACGATTGTAAAAGCGTGTTGTTTATTTGCACGCTGATAAAGCGCAGGGAAAAAGGCAGGAAAAGGAGAACAATACAAGCATTTGCAAATGGGAAATGCAAAAATGTATCACTGCATATTATAAATAAAAAGGACGACAAATCAATGCGCCTTCATCCTCTACTGTCAGTCTTTACTTCTCCAAAAAACTAATTATACTGTTAGAATGTGCATTGCTTTTTCGAAATTGATTTTTTTTTTTTTTCTTGATCTTGCAAACAAAACGGATAACAAACAAATGAGTATTCCACATAAAGATAACGAAGCACAACAGTCTGATACCAATTTGTAGTGGAATAATTGCCAGATTTGCTTCTATGACACTGCCAACATTTTTTTGCATCACAAGCCATTACTCGGTCGTATCGTTCATAGGCACATCTCTAAACAAACAGAAACAGGTTTTTGTTAAACCTGAGAGGCGTTTGTTTTAGGTTTTATTAGGAGATTAAATGGGGGTAATGGCAGACTGATGAGGGCTTTCATCTCATTTTATCCACATATATTTTTTTTGTTTATCTAAATTATCAGCTACCTTCACTCCTAACCCCCCACCCCCATCTGTTTTTCCATCCCTCTCATCACCTTTTCCCTCTACCTCTGATCTTTCCCCTTTTCCTCCCTCCCTCGGCTACTACAGCTAATGAAGGCTGCTAATTGAGCATATCCAAATGTTGAATAAAACATGGATCCAGGAAGAGGGGTTCTTTATTGTGTTTAGAGCAGGCCTTTGAAGAAAGTTTATGAGCCTTTAATTTATGTTAATGTGAAATCACATTCGTTTAGCCGCTGCAGGCTATGTATTTTCATGCTTCAGGGTGTGTGTGTTGGTAAAACATGTTTTTTTTTTGTTTTGTTTTGGGGTTTTTTAATATATTTTAGAAAAGGGGGAATTTCCAGAAGTTCGACCTCCCTTTTGTTTGCTAAACATTAATATTCAACATAATTGAAAAGTGGTTTTTACCTGTACACTGATCAGCTTTTCAACAAATTAGATTATGTAAATTCATGCAGCATTTATCCCTGCCATTGCACGCATGTGTGTGGTCTATTGAGGCGCTGATTCAGCGAGAGCAGGAATGATCCGGTTTGCTTAAGGTTGATCAAGGGGTAAGTTTACATTTCTACGAACATAATGAGATCACACACATATAAATGAGACCAGGCACTCATAGGATTAGGTGATTTTCACTTTACGATTCAATGCATTAGGGATACCTGTTGGGAGACGAAAAAAAGATGTGTGCCAGGGTTGGAATTAAGAGGCTCAGTTAATTAAATTTGCCCACAATCATACAAAGTAATATCCCCAAAATATTAATTAAATGTTTCGTGTTTGTGGCATTCTACATGTCGACAACCATACAAATTAATTTTTCCAAAAAATTAATTAAATGTGTCAGGTTTGTCTCATTATTACCTGGGGAACAGGAATTTGTCATCACTTCTGCTTGTTTTCAGTTTCTAACTTCCTCTTTAATCTTTTTTTTTTTTGTTTTACACAAAACACTATATTCTGGCATGCCATCTTTGTTTGTAGGCTGCACATTAACTGGATCGCTTCTGAAGTATTTCTGATCCCTATGGAATGAAATAAAGATAATTATGTAAGTACGCAGAACTTTTATTTATAGATCACATTTCATTCCAGCTGGAAGTACAAACTGTGAAGTGCTGTAGTCATTTGAGCCACAAAAACTATATGAATTGGATAAATATAGTGAACAGAATCACATTAATCATATTTATGCATTAAAAACCATTGAGAAAATAGAATCATTAAGACTAGTAACTCAACTGTAAAAGTTAGCAAGGCGTGAATGTGTGAATATGACTTCATTAACTTGCCTATTTGACCTGCACTAATAACCACCAACATAACATCAGCTTACACTTAATGTCATGTAGTCTATAAACCATAAAAACAGGCTTTTCGTCATAAATGGTTAGTGGTAAATGTCTCGGATATTCTCCATTTCTTACATTGTCTGTGTTTAACATTATCAATAATTTAATTTTTTGTGGAAATTGAAAAGTTGGTGTCTCATAATATATACCAAAACACATTTTATTTTTTTTCTATATTTTTTTTTTTCAGCTTTTTTTTAAGCTTATACTTTTTCCTACACCTTTTCAACCATTCAAAATTCAGACTTGGACCTACTCGAAAATAGATTCTGTTCATTTAACTCTTATTTTGTTTTTGCCTTATTTTGCTTTCTTTTGTTTTATTCGGTTTCTTTGCATGTTCTAAATAAATAAATACATACATTTCCTCCCATTTTTGTGCCATGTTTAGTTCAAAGACGCACGCTTCAGCTATAATAGGACACTTAAGATTTGCTTTAGGCATGAAAACAAGTGTGTTTTTACGGCTGTTTTTCATTTATTCACTCGTACCAAAAGGAGAAAACAATGTCGAGAGTAGTCTTGTTCAAATATCTGTATCTAGGGTCCAATAGAATTCTTAATTTGTGAAGCCTATATTTTAAACAGCGATAACTTGGGCAGGATGTGTTAAAGCAGACAAATGGCTTTTTCCTCCTTTATGGACTTTCTGGGGTCAAGCAGGTTTATTTGTTTGTTGCGGTGTCAGTGCAGTAACACCTGTACTGAGACGTAGGGAAGGGGGGGGGGTGTTATAGACAGGCAGAAGGAGACACGTGGTGGGAAAGATGGAGGTCAGAGAAGCTCCCGTGGGCCCTGGGGACCTGTTGCTCTTTTCACTCCAGCTTGCGTTGTTTTGTTACATTACAGCAAGCGGCTCCTGGATCGATGCCCACCAGGGATATGTTAGTTGGTGTTTTATTGCAGGACAGATGAGGGCGGGGGAGAACGGAACATCATACATTTCAATGCCTGCTGCATCTCGGAAGTAGTTAGAGGAGGAAAGAGCATTAAAGGAACTTAGATATTTACTATAAGACACAAGGAACATATAGTTGTGCTCATAAGTTTACATACCCTAGCAGAATTTGTGATTTTTTTCTTTTTTGGGGGGGTCATTTTACAGAGAATACGAATGATAATGTAAACACTGTTCTTTCACTCATGGTTAGTGGTTTGGTGAAGCTATTTATTACACTGGGGAACACAATTTTTGTTGTGTTTGGTCTGACGGCTGTTTTTAACAAATTTTTGGGTGCAAAATCCCAAAATTGATCTCAGTTTTTCTCTATCATATCAAGTTTTTGAACTATAGGATCCCTGTTTCTTAAAAAATATGAAAAATACTGTACTTAACAGATATGTGCTTGTTTTATAAAATTTGCAAATATTACATACAATGAAATATGAATCAGCATTCCAGTTTTAGTTTTAATCGGCATAAAAATCTAACTCGACAGAATTTTTTATTTTTTTTCAAATTGTTCCCCAATGTTATCAAAAAGATGTGTTTGCTCTTTTTAAATCCTAACAACAGAAACTATTCAAATGACCCTGATCATAAGTTTACATCTTCATCAGCTTACATTCTTCATCCTCTGTATTGGCCCCGCCCCTTTAACATCAATCACAGATGGAAGTCTTTTGTGGTAGTTACGGATGAGGCACTTTATTTTCTCAGATGGTAAAGCTGCCCATTCTTCTTGGCAAAACACCTTCCGTTCCTTTCAGATTTGGGGTTTTCTTGCATGAACTGCATGTTTGACTCCTCCCCAAAGTGGATCAATGATACTGAGGTCAGAAAACTGAGACGGACACTCCTTCACCTTCACTTTTTTCTGCTGTAGCCAATGACAGGTGGACTTGGCCTCATGTTTTGGGTCATTGTCATGGTGGAACATTCAAGACCACGGGTGTCAACTCCAGTCCTCAAAGGCTGGTGTCCTGCATGTTTTTTGATATTTCCCTCTTCCATCATACCTGGAAGCCATTACATCATTATCAGGCTAATGCAGAGCTTGATGATGAGCTGATCATTAATTGAACCAGGTTTGCAGGAAGAAGGAAATATCTAAAACTTGCAGGATACCAGCCCTCGAGGACCGGAGTTTGACACCTGTGTTCAAGACCCTCCCATGCGTATTCAGTCAGGGTATGTAAACTTATGAGCACAACTGTACTATCTGAATGCATGTAAGCATGTAAAGCTATTCCTTCCCTTCCACTGGTTTCCACACACATGTCTTTAGTCCAGCTCCTTTTATAGTAAATATAACCTCCATTCCATTATTTGATAACAGATCAGGACAGAATAGACTAAGAGCAGTCCACCTACATAACAAAGCACAGTGTGAGCAAACAGCAAGTGTACTTGTATGTGTCTGAAAAAGGTAAAACTGTGTAAACATTTGGTGTAGTTGTGCACAGATTGTGGTGGTGTGCTGTGCTTTTATCTGTCTCCACCCACATTTCCACTAGAAGAGGTGAGTGCGCAGACATGGAGAGCGAACCTCTTGTCTTAGAGTTTCTTCCTATTACATTCTCCTTCATTTATAATCCTTTGACTGCTCTCACTGTGTGCGTAGGTGTGATGTAATGGAGCGCTGGCTCACAAATAGGCTCACCGCACACCCAGAGGCAGTTGCGGTTGCTTTAAACTCAAGCCTCTTGCCAACGAGGGCTTTAAGAAGCATATTTATTCCTCTTTTAACACTCATCTCGTCCCCCCCCTGCAAACACACACACCCAGGATGACATGGAGATGACAGGGAAGCTAGGTTGACCAGAAGTAGAAGGTGAAAACATATCTTTGCTCCCACCTTATTGAACTTAACAGAGTGTGGAAGAGATGGCGGGGAAAGTGTCTTTTATGTTGTTTTTATTTTATGCCCGATAACATTTTGGCAACTCAAAAAAGCACCTAACTTCTAGGAAAGTGTCTTGGCAGCCAGTTGCTTTTTTTTTTTTTTTTACTACTTCATTAGCCTCTCTGAAGATATGAGACACAGTTCATTGCCTTTCTGTTAAAAATGTCACCTAATATTACTGTACCTAACATACTCACATCCATCCTTAAAATGTTGGCATGGCCAAAAGTTCTGGCAGTCACAAATACTGACTCTTTGCATGAATGTGATTTATTTGCTAATAGAAGTTTTTGAAACATGTTAAATGGTTAGAATTGTTAAAGGAAATACTAAAGCACAAAAGCAAGAAAGGACAAATATTGTGTCACTTCTAAAATGTTTGGCCACAACCATATGCTACCAGACATGAATAGCTTAAAGGCACATTTGCTTTGTTTTCTGTCGGCAACAATATACACTGGAAGAAAAATCAAAATCGTACAGTGTATTTTTTTTCATTTCTAGTCTAAATATCTCATCACATTTAAAATAAGACATAATCACCTAAAGAGTAACATTTCAGTGAGATATAAGAACGTATTCTTAGTAGATCTTGAAAATCTTATTTATATAGATAATTTTCACTTGTTCCATTGTTTGTTTGTTTTTTGCGTAATACAAGATTTTTTTGCTTAATTCAAGCAAAAAAAAAAAAGTCAGCCAGTGGAACAACAAAGGGACGAAATGACAAAAATTAGAATTGAAAAAGCATTTTCGGTAGCTGAAATAAAAAAAAAAAAAAAAGAAAACTAACTTGAACTGTATTGCGTGCTTACAAAATGTCTGTGTAGGTTCTCATTTGCCCAGGTCATCATTCTTCTTGCACTGGAAAAAATGCCTCTCTAAAAGCAACTAAAGAAAATTTACTATGAGATATTTTTTGCTTGAATTAAGAAAAAAAAAATCTGCCAGTGGAACAAGTGAAAATTATCTTGGTAAGATTTCTTGAAATAAAATTTTCCAGATCTATTGTCTAAAAATAAGTTCTTATATCTCACTCAAAAGTTCTTCTTTAGGTGATTATGTCTTATTTTAAGTGTGATGAGATATTTGGACTAGAAATGAGAAAAATACACTTGGTAAAATTTGGATTTTTTCACGTGTGGTAGTTCTTCTCGGTTCAACTGGCCTGGTTTTTTAGCTCTTTTGAGAATGTTTCATCTTTCATCCAAGAGACTTCTTCAGACGGATGAGACAAAACATTTTCAAAAGAGCTAAACCAATCCAGTTGAACCGAGAAGAGCTACCAAGAAAAAAAAATGCTTACAAAACTAACTAAAACGTATGAAAAAAATCTATAAAATTCCCTTCGTTTTCATCTATGTCAGCGTCAGATTGATATGAAATCGATTTATTTCGCTCGAGCAATTTTAGCTGACGGCACCATACGGCGCTTTACGGTCCGTCACTTCTCGACACTTGTCGTTTAGCGTCGGCTTCTCGTCCACACTCTACCTGACAACATGGAGGCTAAAGTTGGAAGAAAGCAGCCGAGTCCTGGATGGAATTTATTTGAATATGACAGCGAGAAGATAAAAGATGTGAAAAAGTAAACTAAAACTAAGCATTTAGGGAAAAAAAAGAAATCTAATAGAAGCAAACCTGCTGTAAAAAGTTATTAAAAGTAACTGAATGAGAGGAAAAAAAGACAAAAATCCAAAACTATTATAACCTTAGTAGGAGGGTTATAACTTCTTCTGATGCCAGGGATCTTTCAACTAAAATAACCAAACGAAAAGATGGAAATGGAAATGATGCCAAACTCTAGAGCGGATCATGGCATTTTTTTAGATTCCACCATCACTGCAGATTAAAACATCCCTTTATGACATGTTATCTGAACAGATGAGACAACCATGTAACATTAATCACTTATTCACATTGCCTTTAGTGGTTTTATGCATATTTACATTATGCCATTGTCTTGTAGTTTAATAGCTGCAATCAGTATTTACTTTGTATGATTGGGGAAAACTGGCGTACTAACCCTTCAGGCTCAGAATTGTTCCAAATTGCTTTAAACACCATCTTGGTTGTGAGAGTTTCAGCTGTAGGAACTAACAGTAATCACACCCATGTTTTGGTTGAAAGCCCTGGTAACTATTTTGCATCTCAGAAATATTTGGATGAAATCGTTCACATGTTCATCACGAGCATCATCCAAACTGAAAGTGTGAATGGAGGGAATTAAATTTGCACTGCAAAAATCAAAATCTTACCAAGTGTATTTTAATCATTTCTAGTCCAAATATCTCATCACACTTAAAATAAGACAGAATCACCTAAAGAGGAACTTTTCAGTGAGATATAAGAACTTATTTTTAGACAATAGATCTGGAAAACCTTATTTCTTACTTATCTTACCAAAATAGTTTTCATTTGTTCCATTGGCAGATTTTTATTTATTTATTTATTTTGATTGAATTAAGGAAAAAAAAAACTATTGAATTAAGCGACAAATTTCCGAAAATGCCCGAGTCATACGTAGCTTTAAAGCACCAAAGTCGCAATATTGCAACAAGCAACATAACTGAAAAGAAATCTTTTGGAAATATTGCTATCAAAATTAAATATGAAAAAAAAAAAAAAAACTCAGGCGCCTAAAGGGTTAATGACGCTTTGGAAACTTAAGCATGAAGTACAGCATTAGCGCCGGAGCCAAAAAAATCACACAACAACTGTATGATAATAAGGCTTTAAAATAATGATTATGCCATTGTAATCCACCAGCTATAATAAAATGCTAGATTTACAGTGGAGATTTAATCATCCTGTTAAATCACAAGGACCTACGTGAATGTATTCATAGATTTACGACTTCATAATTATCAGTGGGAATACAATTCTTTTTAGACAGCCGTGGAATGTGTACGGTCATGTATGTTGTGAATAGGAGGTCTTGCTAGTAAGATTTAAGACAATGTGGAGCTATAAGAATGGAGTAATCACCTTGTCACATTTTACTTTCAATGGCTGGAAATCTTATGAAATATGAAATGTTTAGACTAATGGCATCCTCACTGCACTTTATGTCAATACACAGGCCGACATGCATGTAAAGACATACAAACATTCATCATACATCACATGCACACATACATATTCACAGGCTTTCAATCCACTATGATTGCATATGTAAGGCACTTAATATAAGCTGCTGTCAGAAGGTATAGTGAGGTATGGAAATATCCCTGTTGGGCTTTTTGTGTCCAATCCCCATAGTCTCTACTCATCATGAAGGTGGTTAAGAAAAACCATTCACCTACTGTATCTCGTTACACGCAGAATTTCAGCCTCCGAGTGAATTTTCAACTATTTTTCTCTTCATCTAAGCTGCCATTTCACTTGGATTCCCCAGGCTCTACTGCCACACTACATTGAGGTCTTATTTTCAGTGGCTTTTCACACTTAGTTTAGTGTGTTTTCCCTCTGAGCCAAGACAGTCTAACATGCACCGTTGAACTCTACTTTTTTGAAGACAATTATGGAAATTTAAGGTTGGCATATTCACGATGCGGAGTGAGTTACTTGGTTTTGTCGATGCACCATTTTAGATTGAAACTATATGACTTCATAAATATCTGTATTAAAAAATAAAGAGAAAAAGGGAAACTGTACGCACCCACAATTTAAAATGAATGCAAATCCACATATATAAAACTGACACTTAATCTTCAGTTATATTTAACTCCTGTATCTCTGTTTTGTTGTTTCTCCTCTGAGCATTTTTTCCATCGTAGGCTCAAGTGAAAATGATTGAAAACCAAATCAGGTTCGAACTAACGACAGCGTTTAAGGGACAAACAGGGAGAGTGAGCTGCATCAGCAGGCGTCACTTTGAATCCCTGAGGATTTGGCTTTGTTCCATTGAATGGAGTTAGCAGAAAATCCGGCATGCGACTTCAAGCGAAACATACTGTAAATCTGAGCTATTTTCTTGTAATACATATTTGAGCTTCCAGTGAATTTTGAGCCTGTAACAACATATTAAATTGCAGAGCTATATCTTTTTTTCACGCTGTATTGTGCATCTGTATTTGTTTTCTACTCCTACTACGTCTTTCTACTGACCAAAAAAAAGATGACTGATATGTTAGATTGTCCTTTCCCACCAATGTTTGTAACATGCTGTTGGCTGTGTGCCTGGTAAACCTCAGTTGGCCGTTCTGTTGGAAGCTTACTTTGTTCTGAAGCTGCTTTCTGTTTGTCAGTCAGTGATGAATCTATTCTGAATCGTATCTCTCTTCACTGTCTATCTGTCTATTCCATTAGGAAAAGATCACTTTTATGTTGCAGCAAGTCACAGATCTGGGGGCTCAGGGCCTGCCAGTCTGCTGGTTGTGTGTGCATGATGCTATCCTCCTGCTCCAATGCTTCAAAGGTCTAATGTAGCCAAAGTACTGATAAACACTTTGTTAGAGCCCTGGAGAGGGACTGCATGTCAAGCTGTCTATGTCTGTCTGCACACATACATATACTCGCATACACTCACAGCCTCTCTGGTCCTCCTGCAGAGTATGTCTCATCAAAAGCATGATCTAAAAATGATTCTTCTCCCTCCTGTCCTCTTTTCTTTCTCCTGAACAGCTCCATAGTGCTAAGAAAAGAAAAAGAGACAGGTTAGCATTTCTAGACCTGTGCAACACAAGACCCTCTTTGTAGAGAGGCGGGGATGCCAGCGCCTCTGGCACTTCTTCTCACTGATATCCAGTGTAATGATGCTTTAAACATAGAAAATGCTACATTAACTAACTCCTAAAAAAACAGACTGAACCCATGTGAAATTTGTGGATCTCTTCAGTCATTTTTTTCCCCCCTTCATGCTGTTATTTTTAGTCGGTTTCAAAGCTGCACGCTGAAGGGTTGCTCACAGATGGCTCCAAATGCTAAACAGAGGTAGTATTAAGCAGTTACACACTGATTATTATCTCGTTATTTGACTGGATCCTATTGAATTATGGCTCAGATGGAGAAAATGGTATCGCGTTTGGGATACAATTAGTGTCGATTCATCCGTTGTCATAACAGGACCCAATCTCTCCGAAATTGTGGAAAAATACCTGACAGAACTTTTAAGATCGCCAATGAAAGCTACTGATTAACCCAAGGAAGTTAGAAATAAAGGCCTGACTCTAACACAGACCTCCTTCCAATAGAGGCCTTGTTCTTTCTGCAGCTGAGATAAATAACAACAAACCAAAACCTAAAAACCTCCAGGATTTGGGATAAAAACTGTCTTTCATGGCACATTTCTACCTACTTCCTGTCTAAGAAAAGAAGAAAAGTCTCATGCATCCATACAAAAACACAAACTATACTTGCAGTTTACATATGAAGAAACATCATTTCTATACAAATGAGTGGTCTGATATCTTGTAGTGAGCAAACTGACAAAAAAAATAAAGATTATTTGGTGAAATCAGGTGTAAAACAAAGAATCCACACCATCTTCCTTCTACACGCTTGCTTACTTCCTGTTGTTGATAATACGGGAACATTTTTTGTAAAAGCCACGCCTAATGTGGCATTTGGCCTCTTCAAAAAGAATGTAAACTTAGTTGTGAGTGTGTGACATTTGCCTTTGTTTTGGAGAAAGGGCTCCTGTTTTATTGGATGAGGTATTTCGTATGGGGTGGGGAAGGCAAAGTGACAGCTCATGTAAGAGCAGTAGGCTGGAGCTATCCTTGAACTCGGAATACCGAAAGCACAGGCAGCTCCAGTTAGTGGTGAAAATAATTTTTGGAGACACCGTGCGCACATACAGTACTGCACAGTCTTGATGAAAACATGCACTTAAATATAAGATGTGATGTGGGCTGGCATTTTTAATATTGAATAATTGAGCAGGGTTGTTTTTTTTTGTTTTTGAGTTCCGTTCCTTTTTTTCATTCCTATCAATCCTCATGAATATAGATGTGATTTGTTTGCATCTACCCTTGTGTATCTGTCAGTACAAGGTATCCTGGATTCACCACAGATTTGTTTTTATTGACGCCCTCATGTGAAATATAAGGCTTCCATATTGATGTTCCATAGAGTAGATAAACATGTTGCGTCTCTACTGTACGGCCCATTAAGCCTGACTCTCCACTTTGCCTTCAGGTGTTGCTTGTCTGTGTTGTTGTGCGATGTCGGAGCAATCGTGCTTCTGTTCCAAGTTAAATGCAGCATTTTACATGGTGCTGTTGCGTAAACGTATTTCCATTTGATGTTCGAGCTTTCATTTCCTTCGCTTTTAAGATCGCACCTGGTGAGCTATAGGCGGGCGTGTGTATGTGGGTGAGGCCCTTTGTGTATGCGTGTGCATGCGTCTACGTCATGGCTCAGTGGATGACATGTTAGACCAAAGTCTGATTGGATTCCACGCTCCAGAAACATTAAACCCACTGACTCATAGAGAAAGGTTGAGGTGATGTGTGTGTGTGTGTGTGTGTGTGTGTCTTCCTGTTCATATCTCGTGCCTGTGTTTCCGCATTACACGTTAAGATTCATATCAGAGTTTAATCCCCCCCCCGTATGCATCTATTAGTGTGATTTTGATTGCATATCTCCCTGTGTGTTTGAAACATCACTACTTGCTTTAGTCTAGACCGTCCTAGAGGGGAGTTCAATTGTCCTTTAGATCAAGGTCAATGAGCTATGCCCTATCTTCTTGCTTCATCTATTAGCTGTCCTGCGGTTGGTCTGGGGATGGATGGATAGAAAGCTTTGACCCCGGGTTTAATACGATCGCCTACCAAGTGGGAAGGTTACTGTCAAGATGCAATCAGGTACAGATTGCTGATTCTCTATTTAAAATTGTAATTGGCTGAGTAATCGATTGGACGAATGTGTTTAATTAACGATTAATGAATGCACCTCCATATCAACTTAATTCCTCTCATCTTGATTATTATTAACTAGATAGTTTTTTTTTGTTTTTGTTTTTTTCTAACTCTTACACACTGGCTGCCATTCTTTATAGACTGAATTTCGTCTGGCTTAGGAGACATCAATCGTGAAGAATATTAAGTCTTAGCAATTATTTTATGTTTGAATTTTAACTTTTTCCACTTTTTATAATAAATCAATAGTCACTCACTGTGTGTCGTGCAGCATCTAATCTCCCTCACTCATATTTGACCATCTATTCAATCTGCCTTTATCTGCTATTAAATCTGCTTGCTGTTGTGTATATGGGTCCCTTTTGCCGGGAAAGGACATTCGACTTCCACATCTTTCAATAAATCTACCACCCCATATGCTCCTTTGAGCACCTGTCTACTTTCCAATCTCCCCCTGATCTGTTTCTAAGGATTGGTTCTGGCCTGTGTTAACCGAGAGGCGGTTTTCGGTCATCGACCAAAGTCGTCTTGCCATGTTTCAGCTTTGACACAGGCAGCTGATAAGATGGAGGGATTGGCGTAACACCTACCTAAACTGCACAGGTGCTATGGGTGTATTTAATGAGTTCACCCGAGGAAAAAAAAAATAAATACCATGATGTTTTCATTCTGAAACGAGAAAAATATGGTGTTTTGTTATTACTAAAGCATGTGACTTATTTGACAGTTGTGAGTGGAATTTCTTCTAATTGTAGAAGAAGTCTGATCGGTTACATTAAAACTCTTTAAACACTGAGCCTAACATGGTCTGCCTGGATTTCTAAAAATGTTTCTTTTATTATTATTATTATTTCAATACAGCATGTCAAATTAAAAAAAAAACTGTACAGTCACACAAGTGAGGTTGTGCTGAAAACAAATTATAATAAATAAGGCAAAATAAACACTTTTTTTTAATGAGAGATATGAAGGCAAAATCAAAAGTATTCAAAAACAGCTAAAATACAGACTCCTAAGTGTTAACTACAAAAAGGTTAGAAAATATGCTCTGAGTCTGTTTGCTCATGTTTCCAGGACACTTTTTTTTCTTTTTTTTCAAAATCTAGCAGTCATTTGTAATTTACATGTTATAAAACTGATAAAACAGCTTCTCCAGCTTCTAGTACAAACGTGACTGAAATTACTGTAATGACCCAATAAAACCTATAAAGCGCAAGGTCTTAGGTTTCAGAAACCGTGGGAATTTTCCCAGTGGCACAAACATTGAAAGAGTTGCCTCCATTCAAACTGCAAATGCACAGGGTGTGTCAGCGCTGACGCGTCCGGTTTTAAAGGGTTAAAGGACAAAAGGGAAATTCCTTTTTTGCAGCACAAATTGTGTTAAAGCTTTAAAGGGTGGTTTGTAATGGAAAAGAAATACCCAAACCAGTAAAGTCACATAAAAATGAAAAGTACAATTAAGCAGGAATGAGGATGATATGAAGATACACGAGACAGCAATGAGAACAATTGGTAAATTTTTTTTGGAAATCAATCAATCCATCAATCAGATTTTATTTATGTACCGCCAAATCATAACAAAAGTTATCTCAAGACACTTTATATGTAATATTGTGAAATATATTGAAATATTGTGTCTGATTCGGTCAAACCATAAACTGAATATACTTAGTGGGAGGAACTGTGTTGCTGTATTGGCCAGAGATGACCATATTTGGACAAATGGGGTGAGACTATGGGAGTCCAATAGTTAGCCTTACTGACTCCAAAATGGTGAAATCATCAAGTATTGCATATCAAAGTCATTTTACAGTCTTGTCAGTGGGACCTGTTAACCACACGCTCTAATAAATAAGCCAAACCTCTGAAAATAGAACTCAGCAGGAAGGAAAGCTGTCATACAGTCCTGTCAATCAAAGCCCAGCAGGCAGACATCACATATTCTATTTGACTTGAGATCTGATTAACAGATAAAAAATTTATAGTTGGACCACCAGGTTACTTATAAGAGGTTCCAAATAACATGGATTAGACTGGAATTGATCCTGGAAAAAAATTACTGACAGTATTTTTTGAGAGAAGTTCAGTGTAAGTCTATGGGGTTTTTTGAAGAACCGATCTCAGCAGCCATCAGTGGTATTACAACTTTAAGATGATTCAGTATCAGCTTAATTTTGGAGCAGAGGTCCTTGTCCCTTTGGAAGAACTGATTGGAAAATCAACTGCAGTGAATAACCGCAAGAATCTGTCACATCCAAGTTTTATTTACAGAAACTTTAAATGCAGGGTTATTAAAAAAAGAATGAACCGGTGTCATTACGCAATATTTTAATAAGGAAAAGCAATAGAAAACTCCAGCCAAGTCACAATTATTCTACTCAGAATCCACTTTTATTTTCTGTCCTACAAGTGTTCAATGTGTCCACCACCTGCAGCCTGGACAACAGCGATGCGTTACGACAATTCCTCCCAGATCCGTATCAGCAGATCACCATCCACTGGGTTGATCGCTGTCGTTATTGGATGTTAAGTCGCAGCCATTCAAAACTTAGAAAACTTTCAAATGGTCACTGACTCATTCCATGACGATGCTTGAGAACTGAAGCAATGTGTCATGAAATCGGTTCTTTGTGAATAACCCTGTATGTCACATTGAGTTCTGTTTACTTTTCAATTGAGCTGCTGAAAGTTTGACAGAACTGATTTAATATACTTATAATATAGAACGTATTTAAGTAATACATACTTAACAAAATACCATACAAATCCAAATGCAATGTTAGCAAAAAATAAGACAAACTTAAATGTCCAAATCTAAATTGGAATCCCTAGTTTATATACTCAACACACTGGTTTCTTTAGTTTTATCACTCATAAGACACACATTCAGGACATGAATCATGAAGAAAATAAAAAAAATACAGAACTCTCTGTGTTGGTTAAGCATCCCGATGGAATGAAACATGTTCTATTCTAATCAAATTAAATCTTCCTGCTTCTAACTGACCGTGAAAAAAAAATCCCTAAAGCTTTGAAAACAAAAATCTGTCTGATTAGTATCATGTTAAATCTCAGCGGATAACTGTTAAATTGTTCCATATTTTCTCATGCAAAAAGCCTCTCGCTGTCTGTAGCTGCATAAAATGAAGAAAAATAATAATGTTACAATTTTGCCCTAGTGTGTGTTTGCACAAACACTTTACATGGGGGGGGGGGGGGGGGGGGG
>JAPTYQ010000019.1:5172228-5185019 GCA_029814465.1 Ostorhinchus cyanosoma
TGTTTTATCTTCCCTATGTAATATTTTACTTTTCACATGTGCACAGCCTGACCAAAAAAAGTCTTTAATTCTGCAAATATCAACATCATCCCACTGGTGATTGATATGTTACAGTTACAACAAGTTATTTAAGCTTAACTGATGCAGTGAGGAACTCCTCATATCTTTAACAACCGTCAGTTTAATAGAGAGCGTTAAGTCCACAGTCCAATGGAGCAGTGGAAAAAGGTCATGTGGTCTGATGAGTCCACACTGACCCTGTTCCAGAGGAGAGGCAAATGAAGTGATTACCCATCATGCCTAGTGGTTGTAGTACTAATCTGAGAGGGCAGACTTATGCTCTGGAGTGGCTTCAGTTGGTCAGGTTCTCAATGTTGTATGTCTAAAAAAAAAGAATTATGGAAATAAATGGAACTTATTGAAATGACGCCACAGCGAATGCATGCTGAAATCAAAGCTAAAGGCTAAATATTAGAGCTTGGGACATTTTTGACCAGGCTGTGTATATAGATGCTTCACTTAAATAAATGTAGATGCTATACTGTACACACACTCATCAGGGGTGGGATTATACACTGGAATGCTGATCACTTAGGTTACAATTCACATGTCGCTTCCTCAGTTCTCTATTGTACTGCACATGGCTGCTTTTTATCAGTTAATACAAGCAGTAAATCAGGTAAATCATAACTCAATATTTTCCCAAAATCCGAGTACAGTCTGTGCTAGAAGCAGCTGCATCTGTGTGAGACCTCATTCTGTTACCATTACAAGTAGAAATCCATCTGGAGACATTATAAGTAGAGCTGTAAATGATAAAAAAAAAAGTTTTGTTTTCACATCGCAGCTCTAAGAAAGGGCACATCACTTGAAATGAACATTACAAATTACACTCCATTACCAGGCCTTTGGTTTTAGTGCCCAGTAATAACACTAGTTATTTCTGTAAAGTGGTGTCACGTTAAGAGCTTATACAGGTGGCAAAACTTGGAATTTTCGACAATTTAATAATAGCGTAAGTCCTCCGCTATGAAAACTGTCACAGACACAAGCCACAGGGAAATTCTTTTAACCCTCTTGAGCTGGCCAGAGAAGATAACATCACCTCTTCAGTTATTTTTTTGCTTAGCCATGCTGTATTTTTATGGTTGCAGACACACTGCAAAAATCTAATTCTTAGTGTATTTTTTTCATTTCTAGTCAAAATATCTCATCAATCTTAAAATAAGACATAATCACCTAAAGAGTAACTTTTCAGGGAGATATAAGAACTTATTTTAGACAATAGATCTGGACAATCTTATCAAGATCATTTTCACTTTTTCCATTGGAAGATTTTTTTGCTTAATTCAAGATTTTTTTTTTTTTTTTTTCAAGACAAAAAATTATACCAGTGGAACAAGTGAAAATTATATTGGTAAGATTTCTTGAAAAAAGATTTTCTAGATCTATTGTCTAAAATACATTCTTAAATCTCACTGAAAAATGACTGTTTAGGTGATTATGTCCTATTTTAAGTGTGTGGAGATATTTTGAATAGAAATGAGAAAAATACACTTGGTAAGATTAAAATTTTTTTCCACTGCATTAGCTCAGGGTGAAATCAGCTATTGTTGATCCTCAGATTCATTATATTCCCAAAGTACCTCATTTTTATGAAGCGGATTTTACAAACAATGTGCGTCTTGTCCAGTTCTTGCTTCGCAACAGGTTAATAAAGTCCACAATGTTCCCAAACATCCACTTTACAGGTTCTAGGTGTATTGTTTATCACCTGGCTTTGGTCTCTGTCGTCCTCTACCGCATCTTTACATAAGCTAGACGTTCTGCGTTCCCAAAATCCACTGCAGGAGGGCAATAAAGCAGTGTAAATTTTCAATTTTATAGTGCAGCCGTGGCAGAAAAATCAATAATGACCTTTAATATAGTGTCATTTTCATATAGGCTGCTAGCAAACTGTTCACAGTAGAGACAAAGAAACAGCATTTTTTAACACAAATCACTTCAAAAGCACTGCATTTGAGAGATAAGTGTGCAAGTGTACTGACAGACATGATAACACTGTGGCCCATATTCCCTTAAAATTGCATATTTTGTCACACAGTGAAGGTTGCAGTGATAACATAAGTTGGCTCGTTGCAGCATTTCTGAACACTGCAGAGAAAACATTTAGGATTTCTTTTTCATCTATACATAACCGTCCCCACAACACACACATATTTTCCTTCTACTCAGTCTCCGCCCCCCGCTTAGACAACAAGCCCTCAGGAATTGTTGATGGCAGGAGCATGCAGAGAATAATGTCTCCTCTTGTTGTGCCTTTTTTTGTCATTGCATTAATGCTTACCCCCTTCTATGTTTCACTGGAGGGCATAAAGGAGAAGATGAGTTTCTGGTGAAAAGGAGCCAATGATTGAAAAATAAACAATGTAAATCAATATCACGAGGAGGGGAAAAAAAAAAAAAAAAGAAATAAAAGGAGTTAATTTGTCATGAACTCTGAACAATATGATGTTGACACCTCTGCTCAGGTTCTAACTGGTGAAAGAACAGCCAAGAGTGTGGTCATAGCCGCCTGCTGTCTAATACAGTTTTCTGGCTCCGAGCACCAAAAATGTCACAAGCACAATTGATGTGATTCATCAGTTACACAGCAATCAGTCAAAAAGAATGGGAGCCAGAGGGGAACGATTTTAATACAAGAGGATGTGTTATAAAAGTGAGGAGGTTGCCAATCAGATTCTGTCTGAACACACTCACAGTCATAAGAAAAAAAAGTCTGATCAGCTAAAACTTCTTTTCACCAAGTGGCAGATTCAAGATCATGACCATGCTGTGATATTCTGTTTTATAAAAGCCAAGTGGCCTCTGTGTGTGTGTGTGTGTTTCCGGGGATTCACTCAAAATCCGAAAAGACCTGACTGCTGCAGTTTGGTATATATATGTATTTTTGGTCGAGGAACAGACTAGTGAAAACGACAAGTTGATAGGAACAATATTTTGGGAGATATTTGTAAATTTGGAATACAATAGTTTTACAATGACGTTGCTATGGCCAGAATGTTTTGGTGGTGACTGCTGGGAAAATACGGTACAGCATGCACGAATACACAACAGCATAAAAACTACCATATCTAGAACTCCTGGATCCCTATAGTTCAACGCACTGGTTTCAATTCATTTTCCTGATTAAAATGGAAAAAGTGCATTCTGTTTTTGTTCTGTTCTCCAAACGAGATGATTCAAAATGTTTTGGATGGTGGACTAGTTAATAAAAATGTTTCCTCTTATGGAAATGTATCACATACATTTTTAATTTTCAGTCCTGGACTAACACTAACTTTCTCTTTTGGGGTTTCTGATGGAAAAGTTTGAGAACCTCTGAAGTAAATTAACTTAAACGTTCGGCGTGGGCGTACCATGCCTGTTAATTCGGTTTTGTTGCTCGGAGGAGATTTACGGAAAAACTTTCCTAATGACATTTCCACAACTCCATGATTTTTTTATAACTTGATGCAACAAAGAATACAAACTGAACAAAAATCAAAGTCCTCAGAAGCTGAAGGGTCTGGCTTTTGTTTGAGATTGTGTTTGTAGCTCTGCCGTGACATCTAAGTATGCATGAGGCACAAGCGCTCATCAGACAGATGTGTCAGTCAAAAAAGCACCAGCATTTGCCTGACGGTTCTTCTGGGACAAGATCATGACAAAAATCAGTGGCTATACTCCCTTGACCCTAAAAAGATTTCACATCCATTTATGTATTCTCATCTCCGTGACAACCAGAGACAGACAGAGCTAATGTGATGCAACGCCGCGCTGTCAGGAGAGTACGTGCAGCTGTGTGTGTATGTGCGTAAGTTGTAGCCTGTCCTTCGACACATGAAAGAGTCACCTTGATCCATTCATGAGCGCTGACCTGCCTGGGTCTGCATGCCGTTTGAAGTTTTCAAGGTCAGTAAAAGTGGCAGGAGCCGAGATTGACAGCGGGAGAAATTGAATGTGAAAAACAGAGGTGGAGACTGACGGCGAGACATCTGCAGATGGAGAAAGCTGGGAGATAAAATGATAGATTTGAGTTTTGTATTACCAACATAGCTGATATGTGCCTTTCATTGTTTCAGCACTGCTGTCATGAGTAAAGGTTATCTGAATCTGAGTGAAGGGAGATGAAGAGAGTGAAAGCCCAGTAAGGGATAGAGAAGGAAAAGGTGAGCGAAAGGTTGTGTCCACAGATAACCCAGCTCAAATACACACTATGGTTTTCAGTCATAACAGAGCCACACAGATACATGCTTGTATTCTGAACACCATTGTAGGTTCTTGACCTTTACAAATAACATAAAATGATAAACACAACCTGAGTCTAATGGGAAGAACTCATACAGGAGCTACCCACCCAGGGCTTTTCACCTCTTTGTCTTATACTCACCTCATGAATCATCTCTTCTTTCCATCTGTATGATCTCTGTGTCTCAGCATTACTCTTGTCGCTATTTTCTGTTTCTTTTTTTTTTTTTTTTTTTTTTTTTTTTTTTTAATTGATGTGTGTCTGTGTAGAGAGCTCGACTCAGGTTTCCATGGCAACCCAACACTGTAACCACTTGTACAGCTTATCATATTATCCCCAAGTATCACTAGAGAGAATTGTTCGGAGGTGGTTGGGAGACAAAGACATTGCGAGTCTGAAGAAAAATAAAAGATGAAGATGGAGTAAAAGACACAGTGACCTTGTGTGACAGGACGTGAAGTGTACGATTCGCCTTTAATGCCTCTCATGCAACAGATGCAACTCCTTTTCCAATTGTTGGTCTGAGGAGCATTCTTATGTCAAGTATCATAGGGACTGTGTTTTTGCTTACCAGGTTTATACATCTCTCAGAGACTTATTGTGTGTAGTATTATATACATAAGACCCGCCCCCCTGAAGAGGAGGCAAGGGGTACTGTTTTTGGTTCAGTTAGTTTCTTTGTTTGCTTGTTTGTTAACCCTCTAGCAGCAAGACTATTGGTTGAATTCATACCAAATTTGGGTTATAGATTGCCAGTGACCCATAATAGATCTGATTACATTTTGGGAAAAATAGGTGAAAGTGTCAATTTTTTATGAATTTTAATTTTTTTTTTTTTTTAATCCATTTACTTATAATGGACAAAATTTCAAATGTCTGTAGCAGTAAAACTACTAAATTTGGTTTATAGATTGCCAGTGACCCAGAATAGATATTACATTTTGGGAAAAAAATAAGTCTGAGTTTATAGTTTTTATGATTTTTTTAATCTTTATCTTTTTTTTCCCCATTTACTTATAATGGGTGAAATTTTAAATGTATGTAGCGACAAAACTATTGGTTGAATTCATACCAAATTGGATTTATAGATTGTCAGTGACCCATAATAGATCTGATTACATTTTGGAAAAAGTTGGTCAAAATTCAAATGTTTCATAAATTTTGAAAATCTTTTTTTGTCTCCTATTTCCTTCTAATGGGCGAAATTTCACATGTCTATAAAAACATCAATTTTGTTTCAATTTACTTGAAACTTGGCATCTATATAAAGGCAGTTGATATGCTGACATCACCACATGCATAGACATGATGACATCAGCTGGATCAATGCCAAAATAACCTACAATACGTGCAAGGGGCGGGGCTTGTTGTGCCTTTGTTATATTGTGTTTTCTCATGTATTATCTGCAAATAAGGATACAACAAAATGTCAACAACAAGCACAACACATGCATATAAGTGATGAGATGCAGTTGCAGATGGCATTAGCTGCTCATTTAAGATACTGTTAAGGAGAAAATATTAGTCTGTTAACACTACGCCTAGATATCAGGCAACACACATGAATTACAGACCTGTTAGAATGGGATGAATTTAACCTTTAAACCTTGGGCAATTTAGAAATTAAACCCTTACATCTGTGTTTCGTGCAGCAGATTTGCACAAGATGAACAAAATCAGTTTTTTTACTCATATTTACTGTAATTATCCCCCAGGTCTGATGTCAATAGGCTCTGCAATTACAGATAACTGTTGAAAGACCGAAAATTGCTCCTTGCTGTTCATCTTTTCTCCTCATCTTTTGAGATTTTGCTCTCCTGAAGGATTCAAGTTTGCTATTTTAGTGAATATTCATGTCATATCATGGCATGAGTCTCCTGAACTTGCTCCAAAAATACTGTTACAACTGTCATTTCTAATCCCCAGTACAGACGCTTCAGTTTTAAACCAGGAACATAAGCAGAGTTAAGGTGCAAAAACTGTGGCAAATCACTTCAAATCACACAGATGTCTATTCACAAGAGACTAATATTATCACAGGACCTCTGTGTTTCCTGAAATAGGGTCATTAATTTGCATTAAAATTTTTACTTTTCAATTTACACGCATGGCAGATCTCAGACGACCTCTGCAATTATAACAAATTACCATGAGGGCCATAAGTAATGCTGGTCTGTGTGAATAGGGCTTCGCTGTGACAAAAGGAGACTACTGATATGGCTGATGATGGAAAAACAGCTCTGCTATAGCCCGGCCAGCCATCCGGTTTTCTCAGAGCATTCAATACTGAGAAAACTGGGCCGATCGCTCAGAAATATCCATGATCTATTCTATACCGACCCAATCACAAGTCTGGGTGTTTCACAATGCATCATACTTCTTTTTGTCTCAAGTCAAAGTCGGTTCCAAGTTCACAAATGTTTTTCCAACTGTTGCTGGTTGTTTACTTGATTTGAAAATAGGGACTGAATTATATATTACACCCTGTATTCTTACATTTCTGTCACAAAAGCGTCACGTCCATCTTATCTGTCATTGGTTTACTCAGCACCTGTTAGTCCAGACTTATTTGTGGATATTTGGATTTCAAGCCCCATGATTCCAGACGTATTTCTCATTAAGAAAGACCGATAGCTGACCGGGGTAGAACTCCTATGGCGGGTGTATTCAAATCCAGTCCTCGAGGGCCGGTTTCCTGCATGTTTTAGATATTTCCCTCTTCCTGCACACCTGGTTTAATTAATGATCAGCTCATCATCGTGCTCTGCAGGAGTCTGATGATGATGCAATGGCTTCCAGGTGCGATGGAAGAGGGACAGATCTAAAACAAGCTGGATACCGGCCCTCGAGGACCGGATTTGAATACCCCTGATGCAGTAAAAAAAAAAACCAGAGCTAACTTGGTTTAGAAAATGTTTATTCATACATCACAGTCCGATTCCCTACCTTCCCTGAATGTCGCTATTTTACATGAAACATTTCAGCATAATATACAGTATTTGGTGTTTAGCTTCAGTGTCTTGTGTGACGCATATAAGTTCTTTTTAATTACCCAGGTTCCCGAAGGAGGCAAGGGGTATCGTTTTTGTTTCAGTTAGTTTGTTTACCGTCTAGCAGCAAAGCTATTGGTTGAATTCATACCAAATTAGGTTTATAGATTGAAAGTGACCCAGAATAGATCTTAATACATTTTGGGAAAAATAGATCAAAGTTCATATTTTTTTATGAAATTAGTTTTTTCTTTTTTTCTCCCATTTACTTATAATGGGTGAAATTTCACATTAATATAAAAACATCAATTTTAGTTCAATTTACTTCAAGTTTGATACATATATAGAAGCAATTAATATGATGACATCAGCTTGATTCCAAAATAAGCTACAATATATGCGAGGGGCGGGGTTTGTTGTACCTGGACACACTTGTTATTAGCGTCGTTTAGCATTAGCTCTAGCTTTCATCTGTTTGTGTCTTATGTCCTGTCCACACTGACCCTAATATTTGTCGAATATGATGTCGTCTTCTATTTTTGAAAAAATTTGTCTCACCACAGCCTTCAATTTACAACATGATAATGAAAAATGACTGCAGACCAGTACCAAAGCTTAGACTTGTGGACACTGTGGATAATACTGGACGTGGTACATGCTGAGACTTTAATCTGTCATGAAGGTAAAGCAGTAACAACACGTTTAGTTGTAAACCTACAGTGAGGTACCTCAGGCGTTGGTTTCTATCTATGGAAGTATATTTTTGACATGAACACAGGTCCAGTCCATCTCCCAAAGGTATCTGTGCTGACCTCAATACACTGCAGGTCAAACACTGGTTTCTACACCTGGATTTGATGTTTCACATGCAGCTTCATAACACAAAGCAATAATAGACATGAGAAGAACAGGATGTCATGCCATCATATTCAAATCTCTCCATTTTCCCTGTCCACACAGATACACACAAACTGGAAATCTTAATCTTGGAAAGCCTTTTTTTTCTCCTTTTGAGACCTTGAATGCAGTTATAGTGCGGTTAAGATGCTCAAATGTAGTGGAAAAATATGTGTTTTGTAAAATATTTAAAAATATTAGTGTGGAAGGGGCTTTAAAGATGCAGCATTTAATAGATTTTGGCATCACTGGGTAAAAATTTCATATTAATTCAACTGGTTTGAGAGAAACAAGACTATTTTGGGGTTTGAGGAAATGTAGTGAGTTCACTTTGCCATAGAAACATGAAACAGCATCAGGTCATCTATATTTATATAGTGTTTTGACATGGACAAGGAGGACAGAGCTATAGCAGGAAGGCGTATATTTTCAGACTGTGGCATTTTTTTTCCTTCTGATTTTGTTTCCTGCAGCTTTAAAGAGGGTAGAGGTTTAAGGTAGGAGGCCTCGCTGTGTGTGTGTGTGGTTTTTTTTTTTCCTTTTAACAAACACATTTTCTTTTTATATCCAGGATCGCATATATTGGACAGACCTGGAGGACGAAGCAATATACAGCGTCAACCGTTTGACAGGGCATGATGTTGCAAAGGTGGCAGAACACCTCAACAACCCCCTGGACCTGGTGGTTTTCCATGAACAAAGGCAGCCCAAGGGTAAGGCATACTGAAAGGCTGTTTTTACATGACATGGATAAGTTTAAGCTCAATTATAAGGTGTGATTTCTTTTGCTGAAAATTACATATCATTGTTATTGTGACCAAAATTATCACGGTTATCATTATTATTGCGGTATTGTTGAAATGTGCTCAGAAAGTATATATACACACACTGAATTAAGTTGTATTTTGAAAAAAACAAATAAAAACAAATAATATAACACGCACAATGTACTTTCTGTTGGCAGAAACATTCAAATACTAACATGTAAACATCAAACATACAAATGTGCATTAAAGATCGCACCTTATGGCCATAAAAGATATCTGCACTAGGGCTGGGAATTGATAGGATTTGATCAATATCAATGCTATTGTTGATTCTGTTTACCAATCCAATTCTCCTATCGATTCCTGAGTGTTTTATTAAGTTAAGTTTATTAAGTGGACAGGTCATAGTGGAGCTTGTTTGACCATTTTCCAAATCAAATCATTCACAGTGTCACAATAGTCACTTTTTCATTGGATATATGCGCAAAACTTTAACAATATTTACTAAATGTTGAAAAAACAAAAGCGCATAATGTCCGTTTTTCCATTAACTCACAAATGTGATGATTTGTTAATTTATTATCGCGAGATGATACACGAAGTCATTCCAAAAACTTGGCGACGCGGATAAATATTATGTTGTTTTACAGATATATTCATTATTATTATACATTTCCCTTCTATCTCATACTAAATTTTAAAAAAAAGATTCAGTTTCCTGTTGTGTCCACACATACTGCACCGTGTTTCTTTTAAAACTCTTCTTTTTCACTTGTTGTAACGTCCATCAACACCAGTTTTTTTAATGTAGTTGCGAAAAAAGGTCTTTCCATTGCAGTTTTGCGTAATATATTATTTGCGCTACGTCTGAAAAACTCTTGCCAGGGCAAAAACATTTAATCGAAAAACTGTGTTTAATTGAAAAATGTTCTGTTGTGGTCGGAGGGGCCCAGGGCAGCTGTGGCTACATATGTAGTTTACCACCACCAGAGTGAGAATGTGAGAGTGAATGAATAATGGATCTACTGTATGCGCTTTGAGTATGCCTTAATAGAAAAGCGCTATATAAATCTAATCCATTATTATTATTATTGTTATTATTATTATTATTATTATTATTATTATTATTATTATTATGGATGCCTGGAGTGCCACTGCTTCTCCAGGAAAGGAGCAGCATCACCGTGAGTTTTCAAAGTGTGGTAAGCGAACATGGTTTTAATGATAATTAGAATTTAAACAGTAATACTAACCCGCAGGAATTTGACTGTTTATCATTATAACGGTAATTGTAACATCCCTAGTTGAAAATTGTGTTCGTTCTGCGACACAAATATCATCAGAGATTGAACTGCTTGCTAACAGTGCCTTGAATAATCCAGGTTTGGTCTGGATAATCCACTTATTGAAGCTGCCTGAAACAATATACACACAACCTGATGTGAAATCAATAAAACTGATGGGTGCACTGTACATAGTGGATCATATGTTCACTGTGTGCGCTCTGAATGGATATATTCCCAGTTGCAAATATACACCCGTGTTTATGTGCGTCTGCATGCCGGTTAAAGGTAGATCTACCAACGAGCGCGCATGCACATCGTGTCAGACTGAGCGCCATCAGTTTGCTTGTGCGAGTCGGTGTTTTCGTGCTTTGTTGTATCCTTCTGTAGTGTAGCTCAAAGCTGTCTTGTCTGGGTGCCAGTGGGGAACTAATTGCATTCTCTCATTAATAAATCAAGAGCTTTGCACAAAGCAATATCACAAAATTTAGCATGTTTTCTCCTAAATGCCAACAAAAACAAGACATAAAACAGCCCGGCTTTCCCAGACTAAATACAGCCATACTCAATGACTGTTAGCTGCTCTGTGAAGATAGTCGTGCACACAATCCTGCCAATTTGACGTTCAATGCGATGTGACTGAAGCAAATAGGCAAAGTTAACCAGCTTGTGTTTACTTCCATATTTCATATACAGTAAGTTGCATTCTCTAAATCAACCTTATCTAAACAACACCATAAGCGAACATTATCTCATGATTGGTCGTTGCTGTGCTTTTCCACGCATTTCAATGCTGCTGCTTCCAAATTAAGCTTGTTTTATTTTTATTTTTTTGACACACTTTCTCAACAAAGCCTCTCTTCCCATCCAGTTTTTGTTATGCCTTTTTATTATTTATCTTGGATTTTATTTTGCATCCATCTAGCTGTGCTTTGGGGGTTTAAGGGTTTTAAATATGTTGTCTTGTTGTATCGAGGGGTGGAAAAAGTTACGCTGACCCAAAGGTCTTCATTGCTTTTTAATACAGAAAGCCCAGAGAATGTCATACATATATCACAGTCCCATACATGAGGCGGTGCATGTATTCCCAGCTTATTAAAAACTCACTGTGAGTACAGAGTAATGTTGCTTCTCCTCCGACAGCTGATGAGCCCTCTGATGTGCCGTTCTCTAAAACTACGTACCGAGTCAGGAGGCAACATCGACCGCGACCTGACCTAATTCTACTGCGTTCCCACATGACAAGAGTAGCAAAATTTTTTCATGAGTCTGGAGAAACTAAATGTAAATTTTTTATTTGGAGGAAGAGATAAAAAATGTTCTGCCCTAACCTAAGCATCTACTCACTGGACCAACAAAAATGGGTCATGGAATAAAGACAGGCCACACTGTAAAAGTTATATCTGTTTTCTGTAGTTTATTATATTAAGAGTTTCAGGGAGGAAAATTTGTCAGATCATGCAGTTTGACTGTTTGTTTCTACATCTTAGAGTCATCACTGTGAGCATGTTCAGTTACAATTCAAACTGATAAGATAAGATAAGATAAGATAAGATAAGATAAGATAAGATAAGATAAGATAAGATAAGATAATTTTGCATAAAGTTGCTGACAAACAAACACGCAAAAAAAAAATACCCACAAACAATGATGAAGGCAAATCAAGAACGCTATGTATACTATACATGCTATTCATTAAATTACTTCAAAGATTAAATGTAATGTGCAATAACACACTGAATAAAATCCTTTTTAAAACATAGATGTAAACCTTGTTTCTCCTTAAAAAAATGGTATAAATTTAAAACTCAGCTTTAACTTTATACAGTTCTAAATGCAGAAATGCGGCTGCGATAATATAACGTTAGCATACATGTGTGCCTTATTTGTCTAATCCAATAGTTATTATTTATTGCTTGAAGTGATGCTGCTTGTCCTGCATACAGAAACAAAGTTTGGCCGTGGTGGCTTTTTAAAATGTTTGTACTTCACACACTTGGAACATTATTACATTACATTCTTGTTTTTAAGTTACTATTTGTTTATTTCCTTGTTAATCTTTATGTGTATTTATTCATTTCTTAAGTGTTCTCTCAACATGATTGAAAATGAGGTATTAAAAAATTCCAGTAAAGGTTAATGAATGAATAAATGAATTTGCAGATGCTTAAAGTGATACTGAACCCTAAAATATGTTTTTTTGAACTGTGAACGGACTCATACGACTCAGCTGTAATGAAAGGTGATAAAGCACTTAAAAATGGCTAAATATGGAAAAATCTGCATTGTGTAGGTGCAAAGGCCTCAGTGTGTCTTCAGTTCCATATCGATCATGATGTAGAGTTTAGTATTGTTGTAATGGGACTCTATGGCTCCGTTCACACTGCAGGTCTTAATGCACAATTTGGATTTTTTTGCTGAAATCTGATTTTTTTTCCGTGCAAACTTAATTTTAATGAAGACATTTTTGTGATACCAGGTGATTTCATGTATCGATAGAATATAGTTTGAACCACAACAGTGTCATTAATTCTCATGAAGTTCCTATTCCACATTAAATGCA
>JAPTYQ010000019.1:5193185-5204056 GCA_029814465.1 Ostorhinchus cyanosoma
AACTCAAAGTATGAATTATGAAAGAGCTGCAGCATCTGAAACCAACCACAGTGAACATTTGACAGATAAACAGAACCTCAGTGCTTCAGTTTCAGACTCACAGTTTGTCATGTCTTTTATGGAGTTTGATTGTCTGTCTCAACTCACCATGTATTTTTTATTAGTGCGTTGTTGTTGTTTTTATCCATTATTAGAAATTTCAGGAGACCTCATTTGGATTCCAGGTGACCCCAAGGTTGAAAAACACTGATATAGATGTTCATAAAAGCTTGGAGTAAATTTAAGGGTTATTGTATCAGAACTGAGAAAACTGAAGAAAAATTTACGTTTTTAGCAAATATACCATTAAGTGGCATAAAAACAAATGTGTGCACTTTGATTTATCAAACTATACAGGTTTTATTGATGAATCAATGCTGCACATGGTGACAATGTTTCCACATTCATTATGGAGCTTCTGAACATCCAAAAAAGGGCACATTTGATACTGCTGGAAAGCTGAGAAGTTGCATTTTACTTGAATTATTTAAATGTATTGATAGTTTTAGTGGGTCAGACATTGGTGAACATTTTAGATCAGTAGATGCTTTTAGTCACTTGTGGCTGATTAGGTTTTTCAGGATTAAGCAACAACAGCCTCCTGGTCTAAAAATCCACCATGGATCACTCAGCCACCAGCAGCCAGGCCTTTTACAGTACAGATTGACATTATTAATGAGATTTGGGCAAACAGGAAATTCGATGCATGATTCGTCACCACATTTGAGCAGCTGTTGTGACATAAATCTTTTTCCCCTTCTCTAATCATACCGAACCCTCAACAGCAATCAATTCACTGCTCTGACCTATTTCTGTGGCCCAGCGGACTGCAAACAGGGAACACTTTTGCTGAAATCAGTTTTTAAAAAGAAAAAACCTTAGATTGAAAATTAGTTTTAAAAATATTGTGACTTGCTCGGAGAAGCTTAGACTAAATCATCTCATATTAAAAATATCCATGCTACAAATCCATGCTAGCACACATTTAATAGAGCAAGCTTACAAAGATAATGCAATTATTAATTAATTTATTTTTTACAATCAAAGCAACTTAGTAAAGTTCATATATTCTATTAGCTCAGATTAGAATAAAAATCTAATTTTATGAATGTTTTATACTTTTGCGCTCAAGTTCAAACAGAAATCAGCTGAATGTGCAAATGACCCTATAGTAGCAGCCCATGCTGCTAATTGAGATCTCTTTCATCCCAGATTGTGAATAGTTTGATAAGTTATGGAAGCACGAACACATTGTAAATCATTTTTTTCCCCTTTTTATTCCCCTCGAGTGAGATATCAGCTCATTAAAATAACCCCGGAGTATATTAACCCTCTCCCCTCCATTCCTCATTCAGTCCTTCTGTCATTTATTTTAGCCGTAAATCTCCTCATTCTGCATTTTTGGCAGCTTTGAAACATTAATTATTGTTGAAGGTCTACAGGGGCTGGATTTTGCACCCCAGTTCTCCGCTCACATCCAGTAATGCGCCACGCCCACCCACAACCCTCCACAAGGGGACACAGCCCAACAATGATTATCAGTATTTAGCCAAAGTCAGGCTGTTATGCAGCGCTCTAATTGGACTGAAATGTTCTAAATGAGACAAAAGCTGATGTTTTTTTTTTTTTAAACCAGCGAGCATTTAGAGAAGAACAAAGGAGGATGTGGGGTTTCCAACCCAGTTACACAAGGATCTCAAGGGTCTATCCAACAAAAGAGCAATTAGATGGGGCTTCCGTAGGGGAGGCAGACACATCTATGATTGAGGACACACACATAAACACAACTTCCATATACACACTTGTTTTATCTCTCCCCTTGACACACCTCTGGCTTTATCATCTCTTTTTCTACACATACATACCCTCACACACACTATTCACACACACATCCTATAGGGCATCTAGGCAGCCACGCTGATATGGTAATGAGAGGAAGAGACGGAGCTTATCTCAAATCCTTCAATCCCCCTCACTCTACCCTCCTCTTTTTTTCGCTGTCCATTCTCCTCTCATAACCTCATCCAAAAACACAAGAGTCAGGCAGTCTGAAGATAATGTTTCATATTTCAACTCGGGCAAGTGCAAAATTATAATCATAGCCCAAATGTTCCACATTGATAATGCGGTGATGACAGCAACGCACCCTTGTTGAGCTTTTATTCAAAAACCCCAGGAGTCCTAACACCTGCTCCAGGGCCAGAACATTTAATATTAAAACCAGTGTGTGGTTCAGTGTGTTGTGGTCCTGTGTTTGTATTGAGTTTGTGTATATCTTGAAGGTGTGTGTGTGTATGGCATGCAAGCAATTTGCACATTGTGCATGTGCATTCATATTTATGTGTCTTTGATTATTTGGGAAATTTCAGACTGAGAGGGAGTGTAATATGATTAAATATACAAGATGAAGGCTCATTGTTTTTACTGCTAATTCTTTTTTTTTTTTTTTACTCCTGTAACTTCTTAAGAGGAAGCAGATAGGTACCAGGTGTTTTTTTACTGGGTACCTGGTTCCCCAATGTGTCCTGCAGCAGAAAGATGCTGACAGAGCCAGCTGCTGGCATAGACAGTATATAAAAGCAGTGTTGAGTAACTTACTGTGTAATGCATATTTGTGCTTCACAAACTTTGCTTTTAAATTTTGTGCTGCCAGAGTCACTGCTTCTCTGATGAATTTTGTGTGGGAGTTCACCTTTTCATTTCGAAGTTTGATTTTCACACAAACCTGTCTCACAAGTGTGCATATTATGACAAATGAAGAGAAAATGATGAGCCTTCACGTGTATCAAACTGGAAGAGTGCAAGATGTGTTTGTGTAAGTGCTTAAAGCGCCGCTCTGTGTCCCCTGGGCTGTGTTAACGCTCCCGCCGTGTGTTGTTGTTGTGTGTGTGTTAAACACATGCAGTCCCTATCCTTGCCACAGTGGTCATTGGATTACTCTGCACCGGTGGATATCTGGTTTGGCGCAACTGGAGACGCAAGAACACCAAGAGCATGAACTTCGACAACCCTGTATACCGCAAAACTACTGAGGACGATGACGACGAAATCCACATCGGCCGACACAGCGAGTCCATCGGTCACGTCTACCCAGCAGTGAGTGGCAGCCACAGTCAGCCATTCATAGCACTGCCTTTAGGGGGCGGCATAACAGACAACAACTCTCACTGGTACTCAGGAGCACCGATGCTCTCTAGCGGCAAATGAGAAAAGCTGGAGAAGACAGGAAAAGATTGGATTGGATATGGAATATGGGTTTGGAAAAGCCCATTTGTTGTACATGTAGGCCTGGTGGAAAGAAAGAACAGGCTTGTATACGCACATACGTTCACACATCATCACCAAAAACACCAATCATACACACATATAAGCCCTTCACCAATGTGTCATGTTCACATTTCATTCACCTTCACTGACCAATAATCATTCAGCGCACACATTTATCAGCACCACATTCTTGTCCTCAATCTGCCATCCCATTTTTTTGTGCAGTGTGCTTTCTGTTCCTGAGGTGTTTGTTTCGTTATTGGTGAGATTTTTATTATGAGGTCCAATTTCCCACAAAAAAAAAAAAGAAAAAAAAAAAAAAGCTCCTTACACAGACACATAAACAAACATTCAGACTTTTACAGCAGCAGCGGCCTGAGCCACAACTTTTTATGACATAAGGCAACAGTCGTAAAAACAAACAGGAATGCATTAATACCTGTAGTAAAAGATACAGAACAGAAAAAGGATGCGTACAGTGCAGAGATGTCATGAGTGTTGGTTAGCTTTACATCCAACTTAGACAGCAGACTGAAAGGACCATTACAAATTGGAATTTTAGAGTGGGTAGTACCATAATGACATTGCCCTTCTATGTTATGTGAATTTAATTTTTGTTACAGCATAAACAAGATATGAAAGATTAAAAAAAGGGAGCACAAAACAGGATCAAGGACAGCACAAAATAGAATTTATCTTGTATCATCCTTCAGGGCAGAAATGATGGGCGTCTGCATTTCATGAGTCACACACTGTTGATTTCTCGTTGATACAGATGCGTTTTTTGAGAATCATTTCTTTGGCTCGGAGCTGTATTTGTGTTAAACTGAAAAGACAACGCCAGCGGTGATTTACACTCAAACGTACTTAAACAAAAGAGCAGCACAGGATGGAGCGGGTATCATCAGGACGCTTATGACATTTATTTATTGTATTTGTTGCTTTAGGTATAGAGGAACAAGCAGGGAAGGGCAGCCAAAAAGGATTATAGGAGGGGGAAGGGAGTCTAGCGCTTTGATCGGTTGGCATGGTAACACAGATTTCTTTGTGTTGCTCCGGAGAGAAAGGAGGCAAAGAATTCTGGGTATCATTGGCATGATGACAGGCTGGAGACACACACTTGCACACACACAAAACAGGTGCACGACTGAGTCATATTAAGATTCAAGGTCGAAGTAACCCTGCAGAGGAAGGCTGCAGAGGAACAACTCCGGACTCTCTTGTCTCTGTTTTTTTAATTTCTTTCATTATTTTTTTTTTTTTTTAAGTTATTGTCCTTTTATGCCTCCTTTGTTTTCTTTTATCTTGTCCTTTTTCTCTTCTTGTCCCTTTACTTCTTCTGTCCTCGCGTTTTTTCCTCTCCTCTCCTTTTGTAGTGACAGTGTGGCATCTCAGACAGGCCAAAAAAAAATCAAGTTGGCACAATGTGGGCCAGACGTTTGCAGCCGAAGGCAAGCATACTGCATTCCTTGCATAGCCTGAGACAGAGAGACAGAACGAGGGTGGGAAACGGAGAGAGAGAGAGAGAGGGGAAAGAGGAAGGTCACGGAAAGGGCTGCGAGAGGTAGAAAGGAGCGAGGGAATAAACTCTGCATATCCTGGAAAAAAAGAAAAAAAAGGAGATGGCAGGCTGTCATCTACTCTGAAATCTGTCTCCTTCCCTGATTTTGTGTCTCTGTTCTGTCGATGGTGCTCCTTCTTTTTTCTGTCTCAGGTCTTTCTCTCTCGCTCCTTCACCAGCCTGTTATGGTAACAGTCTTTTTATCTGCCGTTTGCAGCGCGTGGCACTCAGTCTGGAGGATGATGGCTATCCCTGAGGGAGGGGGAACCATGTGCCCCCCCTCCTCCTCCTCCTCCTCCTCCTCCTCTCTGATCCTTTCCCGGTCCATCCTCCCACCTCCACAGCCTCCACTCCACCACAATGAGGCCAGTACAACGCAAAGGAGAAAGAGGAGTCTTCATTTTGCCTCCCCTTTTAAGGAGCAGGGATGACATGTACATCTTGTAAATCCCCCCCCCTCTTTCCCTTTTCCTCTCTGGAGTAACATTACTACCACTACTAGCCAATACTACTACCTTTAGTGCTAGTTATTAGTACTCCTCTGCTCCACTCCTCTCTTCTCTCTCTGCCTCTTGTTAGCCATAGTTGTAAAATGCTGCTTGATGATTTTGTTCGAACTAACCTCATTCGGCTGTCTCAGTGCACATTGTACATAGATTTTCTGGCCTCCCCCACCAGGGGAGCAAGCCGGCATGCATTATTTTTAATTCCTCATATTTTGATTCACTATTTATTTGTATAATTTCTGTTGTAAATATGTTATCGGCATCTGTCAGTGCACAGCGTTACAGGAAGATTTGTTCAAGTTTGCAAGGATACATAGCAGCGAGTGAGGACTTTTCTTCATAACCTGCTTTTAAGTCTTTAGTCGACAAGGCAGACTTTTTTTTTTTTCTTCCTTCAAAAGAAAAAACGGGGACGACGTTAACACCCAGCCCCTCGGATTTGCCCTCTGACATACTCTATGTACACAGGAAAAGCTAAATATAGCCAAGGGGAAAGGAGAGGAAAAAAATGATGAGGTTGCCTACATGTTTGGAGGTGATATTGGGGTGAAAAAGTGAGAGAAGGAGCTTTTTTGAAGGGACTTGGAAGATTTGTGCCACCAGAGGGTAGCGCCTCAAGGCAGAAAGCAGCAGGGCAGAAAAGGCAAAGGATTATGGGTAATCCTCTATCCTAGTATAAGAGGTATGCACACAGTCGATAATGAACTAGGGATCTTTGTTTATTTGCAGTATGTGTTAGGATTAGGATGTGTTCCTGATTTTTGTTTGTGTTTGTGTCTGCCGCTACCAACATTTTCCAGACATTTATGGTTTTACAAACCCCCGTACTATGAGTTTGTTGACATACAGAAACGCTTGTGAAATGATGCTGTTGGAAACCTGGAAAGTCACATAACTGTCGCTAATCAGAGATATTACTGTTTAAAGTTCTCTAATAACAGTATATCGGTCGTGCAGTATCAGGTAGTGTGTTTTAGTGGTTGCACAGTCGTACCGGGTTTGTTGTTTCGGGGTCTGATGGCTACGTCGTCTCGCTCTCCATTTTTAACAATGTAGCTGTGAATTTTTTTGGATGATGTGCTGTAGAAAAAGAGCCAGCATTTGGAAGGAGTCACATCCTGCTGCTGTTGACTGTTCAATGTGGTTATGAGTAGCCCGGGTTTTGTACAAAGAGATGAGTAATACACCAAGGCTGACTGAGCTGAGCGCTGATTTGATTTGAAAGCTAAGGAGAGAGAAAATGTGTAAACCAGCGTAAAGAGCTGATCTTCCTTTGGCTTGTTACCGACATGCTTCCAGCCCATTGAATCAGATGAGTTTCATGCTCAGTGAATTTTTTGCAATAATTACTCACAATGTCATGTAATAGTGAGTTACTTGAAGTCACTGTGACTTGTTAACATGATAATAGCTACAAGTTGTTATAGCAATCTAACAAGTTTGAAGGTGTTGTACTTGCAATGTATTATTTACGGTAAAAAGCTGTTATTTGAGCCACACATCTAACACTGGTCTTCCTTTTATAAAATGACAGATTTGGGTACGGTTGCATTGCAATATGTCTCATCCTCAAAGTCTTCAAAACCTGGTAGAGAACTGGTAAACTATACAAAGCAAACATAGTCTTCCGCATCAGTCCAGTGATGGCCCATGAATGCAACTATACAGTCATATGTACTAAATAATCCACTACCATAGTGTCAACTGTAACATTCCCACATTAAAACATCTGAAACTGACTAGGCCTGTGTATGCATCCCATGTATTGGTTAATTTAATCATCTATATTCTAAAATCCAAGTGGCCTGTGTGTGTGTGCATGTGTGTGTGTGTGTGTGCATGTGTGTGTGTGTCCGGGGATTCACACAAAATCCGTACAGAGCTGCCTGCTGCAGTTTGTCATACTTATGTATATTTGGTCAAGGAACAGACTAGTGAAAACGGCAAGTTGATAGGGCCAATATTTTGGGAGATACTAGTCATTTTGGAATATAACAGCCTTACAATAACGTTGCTATGGCCAGAACGCTTTGGCGGTGACTGCTGGACAAATGCAGCACAAATGCATGAATACACAACAGCATAAAAACTACCACATCTAGAAGTCGTGGATCCCCACAGGTCAACGCACTAGTTTTAGAACTAATGTGCACATACAAATGCATGACCAAATTCAGCAAAAATCCATTATTCCCTTCAGTGTAGTAGCCATTATAATTTGGTCTCCTGTCAGTGGCAATTTATCTATTATATAACATTACTTGCAGATATTTCATTAGCTGAAATGACATAAATATAGGTCACTAAATGTGATGCATGACATCCTCTGAGTCCCATCAGATGGATTGGCATCAGCGAAGGTGGCTGGAAATAACTCCTATGATCTCATGCAACTTCAACATCTGCTGCTACATCTTTTATTATTGATTGGATTGAGAGAGTCCTCCAAGTAGCAGAATTTACCTACTGTGATTTTAAGACAGAATGAGACGAATCCTTCAGGCTTCTGATCAGCGTAGACCAAACCCACTAAGCAAACACACACAGACAAAGGCAGTCTGGGAATGTACCAGGATTTGGACTGATCTGTATGCAATGCATTTGTTGAGGACTTGGAACTGAAATGATGTGACATTTATTTTGTCGAGTTTGGGCTATTATTCACACACTCGTCCAGACCTGCTGTGAAGGATGGCACTTGTTTCATCCAGTTTAAGATGCGCAGTTGGTACAGTTGGTGTTGTTTTTGAGGAGCGTCATGCTGGACAGGTAAATCGCAATCCTTATCCATATTTGTATCAACATCACACTCCCCTGTGTCTACTTAACGGAAGGGGAACCAAGTGCAAGGGGGAGGCCATTTCTCTCATCTTAACCTCATACCCATGAAACAGAGAGAAATGCAATACACAGTAGGGTAGCCTGACTCAGCCCAGCGTGATGCTAGACTGGTTCAGTAAAACCCCGCAGTGTTAAGTGTTTAGGTAGGATTTAGGATTGTTATGTTATATAACGGAGCCGCATTTCTCTCTACAGTATTCTCAAATTTGTGATGAATCCTGATATATCATGGGAATAGTTGGCCACCCATAATATTATTTATTTATTTTTTTCTAAAATATTAACTCCAAGTCCTGAGGAAAAGATGAAAACAGTGATGAAACTTGACAGGAAAGATTACACAGGTCACATATCTGTGTATTGGAGATAGAATAAACCCCAAACAACCTGGCTCCAGTCTGCTCCGTACTACGCGCTCCGTGTTAGTTTCAGGTCTAATGGAGTCCCATATTGAGAGTAAATTGCTTATTTATTGAGGTGACTGAGCGTGGCTTTGTTGAAAACTTATTATTGCAACAGTGTGAAGGCAGATAGGCTGGTCCACCTTGAGAGAACCTGTCTCTCCTCAAGGACACTGAAAAAGCTCAAATACGGACTTTTGTCATACATTTTATACTATATTATTTTATAACTGTAATGGAAAACACGCTGGACCCGTATATATTTTGGACTCCTGCTTCAGTGGTGTTCCACTTTGCTGTATACTTTCAACAACAGGCTGCTACAGCTGACGTTTTCACACTTCTGAGGTCTAAGAATAACTAACTGTACGTGTGGCTGCAATTATTTATTTACATATGTTGGGTTATTCGTCTGTCGTAATAAGTGAAGTACATTTAGGGTTAGAACTGTTTGTTTTGATTCGATTTGTATAGTGTTTTCCCACTAATCCCACGCTGAAAGACGACGTAAAACGGCTAAAAAAAGAAAAAAATTACTGCATGTTAGAAGCTTATCATAACAAATTTAACCTGCAATCTGTGTGTTGTAATTATGGGATTCCTGATTTGTGCTCCCTTAATATCCTGCTTGTCCTTTCCCCTTTTGCACTCTTCTAATGGTTGCTCCCTATTCCCCCGCCGCCGCCGCCGCCCCCCCCTCCGAGCAGAGACACTGACCCACGCTGCTGTAACCAGGATGCACTAAACGCTTTCTAACATCACTCATATTATGCACTCTATTAGACGTAATACCAGCTGTGAAAGCTTTACATCTCATAACACAACTCAGTTTCCCCTCAGAGAGCAAAGTCAGCATTGCTTTCTCGCCGTCGTCTCATTCTTTTCTCCGCCACCCTCCCATTTTCATCCTCTCCGCTGGCATCTTTCCTTCGGCAAGGGCTATCACTCTTTGGGTAGACAGACAGACAGACAGACAGACATGCACTGGAAGAACGAAAAACGACACTGAAGAACCGACGAATAACAAGGAATCCTCCGAGCTGAATAAACACACTCAGCCATGAGAAGCGCCCCCCCGGCTACAGTTTTGGACTGTGGAAGGAACCATCATTGACTCTACTTGGCTGGCATTTAGCTTTTGTTGACCCAGTGACTTCCCTCCACCAACTGGTTCCTCTTATTATCATGTGGCTTTTTTGGACTGTACGTCTGTGAGTTGTAGTTGTTGCTCTCTATCTCTATCTCCCCTCACCAAACCATTCCGAGTTTCATATTTGATCTACTTGATGTACAGGACGATTACTTGAAGGGCAGTGTTCAGTCGCCTACATTTTTATACCAGTCAGTGTAAAAAAAAAAAAAGAAACAAAAAAAAAACAAGGATAGGGGATGAAAATTCCAGGAGGAAAATGTGTAAATCTTTTTGTGGGGTTGGGATGATGACAAACAGGGGCATTTTTGATATATACGATTCTGGTTATGCTGTAGATTCATTTCAACAGGGAGAAGATTGGTAATTAAAATATCTTTACTGGTATTATGGTTCCAATTTTTTTTTTTTTTTTTTTTTTTGCAAGACTGTCTACCTGCATTTTCTCAAAATGTTGCTGATGCGTCATTGCCTTCAAGGAAATCTCAAAACCCATTCGGGGCTCTGTCCATTCCACAGCCATACGACAGGCATTTTTTTACGCTGTTTGTTGCACAAAACTTTTCAAGAAGCCTTCTGCACTGTGTAAAGAGTTCTTAGGAGGGGAGGAAAAATAGGGGTCGGTCCAATGGGTACAGTCCGGTAGTTTTGAATCATGACTTGTAAATACGTTTTCATACAGCAAAAACTTTTTGATAATGTTTTAAATGTATCTGTAAAAAATGCTGTATATAAACCTCTGGGGTAAAAAGGAGTGTAGACTATATATGAATTTATTTGTACACAAGAGCACTGGATTTCTTTACTACTTGATTGTAACTAAAATTAATAATCTGCCAAAGTGTTTTTATTTTACATTTTCTCATATCTGTTCCATTTTGTTTTGTTTTGCTTTTAACAGCATTGCAGATTTTTAGTGTTCATACTGTATTTAATTTTGTTCGATAGATTTCGTTGTTGTGTGCTTTAAAAAAAAAAAAAAAAAAGAAAAGAAAAAAAGAGGGGTTTTCATTTTAATTTATTCGTGCCTTGTTTCGTGCTCTGTATACTTTTACTCTTTTGGTTTTTCTGTGTTATGTGTCTGTGGGAGGGCAGGTGTGTTGGGG
>JAPTYQ010000019.1:5269584-5281368 GCA_029814465.1 Ostorhinchus cyanosoma
CACTTGGTCTCATTTTAATCTCTTCACGTAAAAGTCATGGAGTCAGGCAGGTTTTGCAGGATTTAAAAGCTTTCACTAAGCAGGTTTGCTTCATCAGAATTAGCCGAATTACAAATAAGCTTCCTCTCGGTAAAGTGGATGCTAGTCTTTTTCATTATCAAATGCATGCTAGTCCAAAGTAAAGCCTGTCCTGTGATGTTTTAACACCTTCAGAGATTGGACGCATCACACAATGAAAGCAGTCATCTGTGGTTTTGTTATTTTTCCAGTAGGTTTCGTTTAAAATCGTACCCATTTTGCACTCACCTGTATTTCACTGAAGACAGTCTCTATGATGGGGGCCCAGCTGATGGTGCAATTAGTTCAGTCTAGTGAATCGCAGGTGTAAGCGACAATTTTATATAATACCACACTGCAGAACGGAGCTTCAGAGATGCTTCAGAGCAGTGAACTGAGGAAAATTGGGAACATTCCCTGACAAGACAACTGGGAACTTCAAACTCTCTGATTGCTGAACCAGATCGAATGAAGGATGTTGTTAGCATCCAGATTGTGGCAACGGAATTAGGAGACACTTATCTGATATTGCAGTGGCTTAGTCTGTGTGCTCCGCAAGAACAGATCAATCCCTCTGCTCTAAATTGCTATTTGAGCACAGTCGGACCTATCCCACTACTTCCTAAGATTATCTCTGTCTATGTATAGAACATTACAGCGATGATGTACTACTAGAATACATCTTCTGGGTCAATTTGTCTTTAATCGTCACCAAACATCAGTCAGGTCTATTCTAGGTCCTCACTCAGACACATTCAGTCCAGTCCTGTTCCAGTGTGATCTAGTCTAGCCCAGTAGGACAGTGTCTGCATTCAGAAGGGGCCAGATTGCTCCCTTTGTGCTCCACAACATCTGGCTTTCAATTCCAGAGAGAGTATGAGAGGAATAAAAAAATATGTGTATGGGCTTTATTCAAGCTGCTTTTTTTTTTTTTCCCGAAGAAGTAAAAATGAAGGTTGTGTGCTGCAGGATACTTTCATAGAGAGTTCATCTATGATTGAAAGGCTAATTTATTCATACTAAAATTGTGTCTAGTTTACTGCCATTCAATTTCGAGCACAAAAGAGACAAAAACTACAATCTGTGGTTTGAACTTCTAATACTTTCTTCCTCTCTGAGAACAAATTATTTTCTCCTCTTGCTCACGGCAAACAATAGGAGCTAAATTTTTTATTTTTTTTTATAGAAGCCAAAAGGCGCAATCTGATGTCTTTTGAATGTTCTGTTGCAGGATTCCTCGTTTGTTATCCCCTTACAAGGAAACCTCACACAAGGAAATTAATTTTAAGAACATTACAGAGTCCAAGGACTGCACTTACATTCAGAAAGATGATTCAGACCAGACAGGATACATGTGGAAAGTGACCTTAGAGTCCCTTTCTGTCTAACAAAGATAGGTCACATTGTGTCACTGCCAATTTTTACTTAACTGTTGTTTTGTATTGGGTGATGCTTACACAGAATGAAACTGCAATCAGGCAAAAACACCAAGAAAAAAAAAAAGACCACAAGTGAGTTTCATAGCATGATTGCATGTACTTTTTTTCCATTTCAGATGTCGCTGAGTCATTGTCAGCACTGGCTCAAACTTAGTCTTTTCACATCAACAGACAAATAACTTCCCACCTCCAGCCATGTCTCTGCTCAAGTAAAATCAATGACGCAACCCTTTCAGCAGAGCTTACAAAAGGCATTGAACAAAGCCTAAACAATACAAACAAAACCACAATCCACTTATACCATGGCTCCATATTGTTTAAAGTGGTCAAAAATCCCAATCACATTGGCTCAAAATTCAATGTGCCTCAACAGGATATAGTTATGGTCTGTCAAATGTAGAGCTGCAGAAATGATCGAATGCACTGATTACCCGTCCAGCTTGGAAAAAAAATATTTTCTGATTCCAGCTTCTTAAAACTGAATATTTTCTGGATTATTCTCTTTTGCCACTTTAACCCTGCAGGTAGGGGAGCTTGACTAGCCCTGACTCGGCACAGCTTCACTTAATTTGGCTAGCGTGCAGCACTGCAGGGATAATAGTTGCTCAGAGCAGCTGCTCATCATAATGATACAGTTTAACCTATTGTGACGTGTTCAGTGCAACTGCAGCTACAAGGAATGCAACAACTGAGGAGGATGGGACTTCAAATTCTGTTCTTGTTTCCGAAATGAAACACTTTAATGTGAGAATATGATTATTTACACTTCAAATCCATGATTACTTCATTAAGATGGAGCTTAGTAAAAAAAATTGTTCCAAGGTTTCCCTTTAGCTTTGTTCAATATCCAGCCTTACAATGCATATATGCAGTGATGATTCTGGGATGATGAATCCACTTTTAGAATCACTTTGGCCCACTTCAAACCTCAGCAAAGTTTGCTCTCATGAACTGGCAATGCCAAAAAACGAATGATGCTGAACTGAGGCGAGTTCAGCTGGTTCTTGCAGTGGAAAAGGAGCATATGCCAGTAAAGTGAATATGTTTGGGTTGTGGAGCAAACAGAACTAAACATTTGTGTTCATTTTTCTGACAAATCAAGGACATAATCAAAAGGTAAATTGAAAATGAAAATAATCATTACATGCTGCTCATTTTGTATTGTAATACTGTGACATATTCGACTTTTATTAGCACAATGATAGAGTGTAAAACAGTGATTTAACTGCCAGTTTTAAATGACACAGGTCTGCTAAACAATGAGGCCGGTTTAAAGGCTACTACATGAACACCCTCAATCAGATTGTCACTGAAATGTGATTTATATAAAAACTATGATTGCCTATTTTAAAATACAATGAGGGGAAACCACAGAAAGAGCTACAGGTGAAAGAAATTATTATTACCTTGACCAATATCAGTGCAGGCTGTCAATTTCAGACTTTATCTGCATTAGTGTGGACATGGCCTTGGTGTTACCAACCATTCATCTGCTTTGGGACTGATAACCCTTATGCCATGCCCTCCCTGCAACAGTTTTCTTATCAGCTTACTATCACCTGATCTCATGCATACAGAGAATGAAAGTATCTCCCATTTTTTTAGACAGATCTCCTCATGCCCCAAAGTGGTATTCCAGCTCGAGGAGCAGCTGCCTGCTTTCATTAGTGATAAAGGAAGTGACACGCCATCTATTATTCATTGGAGCACACAGCCAACCGCTTCTAGCTGGAGCTACGTTAGCATTATGGCTACTTCCCCTCATGGGCATTAATGAGGATAGTGAAGTAACTGCTACCGCTAATTAGCATGTGGCATATCTGACTGTTCCTGCTGTGTGTCATCATTAACAGATGTGAAAGAGTGCTGAAAAGGGGTAAAATCAGCAGGGACAATTGCAGAATATAGGGACGGAAGACAGATTGAGAGAAGGAAAAGGGAATAAGGGAATAAATCTGTGACACAAATGAGGAAAAATGAGAAAAATATTGCGCAGGAGGAATTTCAGAATTTACAGTCAGAGTTGGGTATGAGAATTGGAGCAAATAGGAAAAAGATGTGAAGGTAGAGCGGGCAAAAGGTGTGTTGTACGTTGCCATCGTAGATCACTTACAGAGCTGCCATGTCACATTACATCTGCTTCAATTCACTATGACAGGTAAAAGCAACTTGAACCAGCTCGACCTAACCAGGAAAAAACGACAGAACTGTTCGAACAAGCTCAAACGATTGATGTTTATGCAGGCGACAAACAATCTTCGAATGATGTTATGTAGGAATAACTGTAACATTCGGCGAGGGGAAGAAGTCGGGACTGATGTAGCAAGCCAGTGTTTGTCACATTTATTGTTCTGACAGTCATCATGCACCATTCTTATTTTAGCCTCATCCGAAGCCTTAATCAATGCATTGTCAGTGTCTAAATGCAGTTGTTCTTTAGCACATTATTGTACAGTAAACACCTCACTTGTGAATTTTGAAGGTTTTATTTGTCTTGTCAAAACGATTAAAAGTCATCACGCTGAATCTACTAATCTACCCCTAATCTGCTTTTGCAGCCTTGTTATGTTCCGCTGTTACAGACTATTATAGTTCTATCCAGCCCTCTAAGAGGAAAGGGTTTTGTAGAGGACATAGGCGTGCAGAACGTAATACAAATTTGGGACCTCAGAGATGTTGAGCTAATGTAGTGTACATCATTAGCATTTTATTTAGAGCAGTTGCATTTACGCTTCAAAATCATAAGAGAGTGTTTATATTTAGAACTAAGGGGCAACAACCTTCAAAAGGAAGGCAGTGCAGAAGTATCTAAGAGTTGTAAAACAGCCACTGGGGTTAGCTCCAAAACAGCCTGGCTACCATAGACTTACATCAAAGATCTCTCTTAATGTACTATGTTAATAATTTTTCCCAGGAGTCATTCTGCTCTAATCCATTTTATTCGGAACCTCTTGGTTATTATTATTTTGTGAGGTGATGCTAACTTCCAGGTTAGATGAAAAACAAGTCATCCCCGTAGCACTATATAAAGCAGTGGTTCCCAACCTTTTTTGGCTCGTGACCCCATTTTAACATCACAGATTTCTGGCAGCTCCAGACATTCAAAACAGAGACATTTTTGCACTAAAATTAATTTGCTTTTGATCGTGCACTAATAGTTTGCTATACCATGTTGCAAATAAATGTTAATTTTCGACAACATTAAGGCTTTATAATGTATATAATGCAACTTTTTGGTGTGTGCTTCTCAGTTACTTTTGGAGATGTGGGTGAACAAATCTTTCCATTCTCTGTTCGGTCTGGTTTTCTGACTGTGACTGAGTCCAGGCAGGTTGAAGCGTAGTAAAGCACGCGGTCACATGATCAGGTCAATCAAGATATGCCCTCTCTGATATTATATCCTGCATTTTATTCGAACCTGATTTTTATTAGGGAAGGTGTTTGGTGTTTTAATTATAATGAAATATATATTGAATCATTAAAAAATATCTTTCAGAGTATTTTATTTTTAATTACTAGCAATTTCAGGCGACTCCAAGGTTGAAAAACACTGCTAAAGAGGCACTAAACCAGTGAATCTAAACTCACTCCAGGACATGTTGATTAAGTATGAGGATGTGTTAACTTGATTGTACACTTATAAACACCAAATATGTTTTACATTTTCTAAGGTGCGCTTCTCAACTGTGGGATGATGTGCTATCATTACCGCCATTGACACCTAAGTTATAAATATACCCAAAGCTCCTCGCTCAGTAATTACCACTTTCTACAAAGAACAGACAAAATAGAGGAGACCCACTTTCACATACATGGAAGAACATACAAGCATGCAAACACAGTTTATTCTCCCCCACACTCGCACGGCTCTTGGTGATAAAGAGCCTGCCTGACACGACAGAGTGTGAAGCCAAGCAGGCAATGCTGGTTTAGTATAGCAGCACGTTCTGCAAAGCAGGCAGGATGACTGTGGGAAAAAAAAACAACACTTATGAATTCACAGTCTATTGATCTTCACATGATGACAGCCTTCCAGCTCTGCTTCCGCTTGAATAAATACACCGAAAAATAAATAAAAAATACAGACCCAGACATGCAGAAGAACACAATCGGACATGTGGCACACGCATTCACATTCTGCCTATGAAAAGAATTGGGTTATTGCCAGGTTGAGTAGACTGCGGCTCAGCCAAATGTTCGTTTCACTGTGTTGCATGTGTGTGAGTGTGTACATGTTTGTTGCCCAAATGTCAGCTTCCCCACTTATTTTTCCTGAATTCTGTCAGCTGCCAGATTGCGTGTGAACATAAAAATACCCTGTTTTTTGTTTTGCCTACTCTTTCGCACTGTTTCTTTACACATTCAAGGCCAACACGTGTGACCTATGTTCTACCGTGCAAAAATAGAGCGGGAAAATAGAGAGGTAAGGTGTGAGAGAAAGGAAAAAGAAAAAAAAAAAAAAAGAGCCAACATAAGCAATGTGAGGTTAAGAAAACGCCGTTATTGCAGATGAAAATAGGGAAGCGGTGAGGAAATTATTCATGACAGTGAGTTAAAGTTTAAGAACAAAACAAAGACAGAATGGAAGAGTGTCAAGAAGAAGAAGAAAAAAAAGAATAAAAGCTCATGGGATATTTTTTGTCTCTCACCTGCTATCAAGCTCCCACCTCTTTTCCTTCCTTTTCTGTGAGTACTACTGAACCCCTCTATCCTTTTAACCTCAGCAGAAAAAAAATAACAGACAAGAAATGAGAGGGAGGAGGGAAAGGAGACGAGAGTGGAGAAGGGGTGGAGGAGAAGAGAAGAGAAGAGAAGAGAAGAGAAGAGAAGAGAAGAGAAGAGAAGAGAAGAGAAGAGAAGAGAAGAGAAGAATCTGCTCTCTCAGTATAACAGATTCATCAGCCTGTTCACGGCCAACGACTGCCCCAGAAAAATGGCACCTTACAAGATAAATGAGTTTAACGACCAAACACACTTTACACAAACTCCAAATGAACACACTCATCACGACCTCACTGTGTGTTGTGATAGCACAGCAACCGTAGGTGTGTTGGAATTGGGAGACATGGGATTTCCTCCAGTGGCCTCAAAAGACTCATGAGGCTGAGCACTTGTGCATGTTGTGTGCAAACATTTTGTGCAGGACTTTGGGTTCATTCATTAATCCACTGGTGTGTGCAAATGTCTTTTTTTTTCCTGTAGTGTATTCCTGTGTGTAGTACTGTGTGTGTGTGTGTGTGTGTGTGTGTATAGCCTGCGGGTACAAGGGCTGTCCACAGTGAACTCCCACCATGCACCACTCTAATTATTACTGAGTCCTTAAAGTCAACCCCTGCCGTGCTCCTAAAGGGCCTTAGGAAGCCTGCTTTGACCAGTCTAAAGTTCGCACTAGATCAAAAATACCTTTTAGACACTGAAGAACTACTTGTCTGTGGTATCACCTCTGTGAAATTGAACAAGTAAAACCCTTAGTTAGCTCTGTCTAACTCAATAACAGAAAGCAGTAATGAGTAAACCCTGGCTAGCCAACTCAGCTCTGTAGTGTAAATGAGGTAAATAATTAACTGCCTTTAAATAGGCTAACTGCCCAGGCTAATGGGTCCTATCTCTTATCTCTTTCCTGCACCAATTCCTCAGACCACCGATGCTAATTCCCCTCTTAGCAAATGTCTGGATCACATTTTAAAGGCAAACATCCAAAAGAGCTCTGCAGCAAGCCTGCAGCAAGGCTCAGAGTGTAGGAGTCCCTTTTTGGGGCTGCAATTTCAACAACAACAACAACAACGACAGGAGGGATGGCTGAGTAAAAAAAACAAAAAAACAAACAAAGCTGAAACAAACAATGCTGATAGCTGAACTGCCAATTTACAGTTTGACAGTGCAATAAATCACTTTGCTTACTTTGGATGAGGCACTTTGTAATGACTTAACAAGTTTAGAGAAGGCAGAACAATAAGGGATAGGATATACATGAATGTGTGGGCGAGTCAAATTGCAATGTTAATGAACAATCAGCAAGGCAAAGCAAAGGCAAATGCATCTGTATAGCACAATTCATACACAGAGCAATTCAAAGTGCTTTACAAAAATGGAAAAGAGAAGTTAATAACACACGATTAAAACTTAATCAATAAAACATGAATAAAAATCAATTAAAATAAGGTAAAAAAAGAAGAATGCAGATAGAACTCTTTCAGTTGTGTTCAAGGAAGAAGCACAAGACGAAACTTCTTTATTCATATATAATGCACTGCAAAAAGTGTATTTTTCTCATTTCAAATCAAAATATATCATCACACTTAAAATAAGACATAATCACCTAAACGGTAACTTTTCAGTGAGATATAAAAGCTTATTTTTAGACAATAGATCTGGAAAATCTTATTTCAAGAAATTTTACCAAGATAATTTCCACTTGTTCCATTGGCAGTTTTTTTGTTGTTGCTTGAACTAAAGCAAAAAAAAAAAAATCTTGATTTAAGCAACAACAAAAAAAATCTGCCAATGGAACAAGTGAAAATTATCTTGGTAAAATTTCTTGAAATCAGATTTTCCAGATCTATTGTCTAAAAATAAGCTCTTATATCTCACTGAAAAGTTACTCTTTAGATGATTGTGTCTTATTTTAAGTGTGATGAGATATTTGGACTAGAAATGAGAAAAATACACTTGGTAAGAATTAGATTTTTGCAGTTTGAGCGGTAGAAATCGAATGATGAATCTGGTCTGGGTGGTCAAAGCAGGGGTAAAATATGTGTTGAACCTTCAGCACAAGCTTAGAGGGAGCACACAGCGAGTTTGGTCTGCTGGCTGACTTTCTTTTTGTAGGATTTAGTCGATCAAAAAGTCCAAACCTAAAAAGCTTCTCCAGTTTTGTTGAACACTGTTTCTGCCTCACAGTCTGTTGCCCTGAACAGAGAACCCTTGTCAAAACAGAAACTTAGACAATATTCACGGCTTCTGTGGTTAAATCCTCCTCTCGCCCTATATGTCCAACGTGCTGCATAGAATCAACTCCTTTCATCTAAAGCAGCCGACTGAAAGAGAGTGTGATACAGCCTTAAGCTTCACTCTTGCAGATCACATGAGCCTTCTGCTGTCAGGAAACATCAGATCCCACCTAAGACCCCTGGGACTTCTACACTCTTTGCTCTTCCGTTGACCAACAAGATTAGACACTGTCTGTTCATTTCTGTTGTTTTCTTTCGAATAAAAAATGTACGGCAAAACTAGAGAACAACCTGTACACTGTAAAAATCTTAGCAAAATCTTACCAAGTGTATTTTTCTCATTTCTAGCCCAAATATCTCATCACACTGAAAATTTTCTTGGTTAGATTTCTTGAAATAAGATTTTCATTTTCTAAAAACAAGTTCTTATATCTCACTGAAAAGTTACTCTTTAGGTAATTATGTCTTATATTAAGTGTGATGAAATATTTTGACTAGAAATGAGAAAAATTCACTTGGTAAGATTTTGCTAAGATTTTTGCACTGTACAGGTTGTTCTCTAGTTTTGCCATACATTTTTTTATTAGAAAGAAAACAGAAATGAACAATGTCTAATCACACGTAAAATAAGACAAAATCACCTAAAGAGTAACTTTTCAGTGTGATATAAGAACATATTTTCAGACAAAAATCTTATTTCAAGAAATCTTACTAAGATAATTCACTTGTTCCATTAGCATTTTTTTTCTTGAATTACGCAAAAAAAAAAAAAAAGTGAAACTGTAGTTACTCTATAGGTGATTATGTCTTATATTAAGTGTAAGGAGATATTTTGACTAGAAATTGGAAAAATACACTTGGTAACATTTAGATTTTTGCAGTGTATATTGTAGATTTGGTGCAAAGTCCTGTGAAAAATAGACATTTGTGACTGATATGTCTATTAATTACCCCACGACTGTAATGAAAAGGTTAGCATGCCCTCATGACTTTAGGAATTTGGGGAAAATAACCTCTGGCAGTATTTCCCAAGGCGATCCAGAGTGAGGGTCTTGGATTATGAATCAGTGGGGAACCTTTTTGGAGAACAGAGTCTTTGCAGGTGAGATCCTCACAGCCAGGCTTATATTAATGGGATTGTCTCAACACTTGGGTTGCCAGCATGCACGAATTAATGCAGGGGTTACAATTTGTCAGATGAGGCTTGTGGCTTTGGCGGTGAGATCTCAGCTTTGGATGACCTTTATCCTCTAGTTGGCACACCAATACTCCTGCATGGGACACACAATAACAAAGTGTATTGTTGTATATCAGCCTCCCTGCACTGGGTTAGGATTGCTGACTTGGGCGAACAGAGCCTGAAGAAATGTTAAAATAACAACAAGTTTCTGAAAGTCTGGCTGTGTAGGATTCATAGAATGTATGTGTGGATGTGTCTGGCTGTGTGTAAGTGTGAAAACCTAAAAGTGTTTTAACTGCTGCTCTCCACAACTCATAACTTTTTATAACTGCGAAAGAAACTATTTCGGACATGTAGTGTGTAATTATGAATAATGGATGGTGGTCACTGCCAGGAAATGCAATTATTGGTCAAGACTGATGGTGGACATGTATGGTTGACTATTATCAGCAAGATCTTAGTCCAGAGTGTGAGATTTTTGACTTAGGATCTCAGTTAATAACTATATATAAATATATATTATTTTGCAAGATGCTGTTTTAGATTTTCTGTTGTGAATCAGCTTTAATGGCTAGTATGTGTTATAAGTTTCTATAAGTGTGTTACTGTTCCAGTTCTCTGGCAGCGTGAGATTCAGACATTCTTGGGAAACACAAGTGTAGTCTGCAGTATACGTCTGCATGCAAGTGCAAAAGACTAAAAAGTGTTTTTACTGGCAAAGCTCAGATGAAGCTCAGATTTTATATCCATCTAACAGCTCAAATCCACACTGGAGAAAGTTTTTTTTTTATAATTATTTTTCCTCTGAAAATGAGTCAAAACAAAAGAACCTAAAGAAATCATTCAATTAACTTAAAAATGTACAATTTGGACAAACACTATCCCAGGAAAATGCGCTTTATTGTAAATGTCAGAGCTACAACTGTGTCTGTTTTCATATTTAACGGTGTAAAAACAAGTGCAGTGAAGTGAAAACTAATGAGACTTCAAGTTTGATTCTAAGACTTTTGACACACTCTTTTGGAGAAAGCCGTCGTCTGGCACCAAAAATATATAATTCAATGAAGGAGCACATAGGGATTGAAAATATTCCTATTAACTCCTATTTGGCATTACTTCAGTGTTTAATCTTGCCATTCCTTTCATAGTTTTACAGTGTACCTCATTTTTCAAACAGTTATCATACTGTATTACAATGTTGAACAAGTGCAGTATGTTTAGTTACAAAACACTTCAGACTGATTTATAGTACTCTAATCTTTTCTCTGTTTAATGTTATACATCATTACTTGGATACACACATAAACGTATGAAGTATCTGTTGTTGGAAGTTGAGGAGTTCCAGCTCCAGACCATATATAGTCTAGACGAACTTTGCCAGACTGACAATTTCACTGGCTATATCACCTCTAAAGAAAAGAATGTGTGTGTGCTACATTTTTTCTTTGTTTTCTCTGTTCTGTTTTTTTTTTTTTTCTCCATTCCTTCACCAAAGACGTACTGTGCGGTATATGTCAAAGTCAGGGGTAATCTGCTGCTTGCAGATACTACTGTGGGTAGGGCTGTGGGGAGTTTTTATAGCCTGTGTTTAGCCTATATTTTAACTATGAAATCTTCTCTTTTGGGTCATAAATTAAGCTTTGTAAAGTATGTTACTCTGGGCAGTAGGGGAAAAGACATGACAGGGAGTTAAAGTAAACATTTTTGACATGTTAAAATCTATTTAAATATTAATCAATAAGCACGCGATGCTTAGGATGTAAAAAAATGGCTTCTGGGAAAGAGATTAACCACGATATGTTGCAATTTCTTACTAAATCCACTTATTTGACACCTTTAAGAACTACATGAAGCACTGGCCAGCTGGAAAGTTCTGGAAATGCCAACATATCAATTATCCCAACAGTTTTATAATGGAAAAAGTCAGACCGTGAGCAGGTTTTTCCACCTCTATCAGTCAGTGTGTGTGTGTATATGTGTGTTTTTGGGCCAGGCCTGGCACATATCCTGAGGAAGGCCAGTTGCTGATAAGGCCTTCAGGCAGGGAAAAGACTGTTTATACGTTACAACAGACGCCCACTGAACTGACCACAGGACACACCTCACTGCTCTAGTGGAAATGACCTGAACTGTGATGACTTATGCGTGTGAATGTACT
>JAPTYQ010000019.1:5314080-5325146 GCA_029814465.1 Ostorhinchus cyanosoma
TGAAAAACATTTCTTTTTACATCAGACCAACATAATATTTGATTTGATGCCTCAACATAGATTCATTAATAGACTGACTTTGCGAATGGTCATTGGCAGAGGACAACAGAATTGGGCAACCAAGCAGTTCTCCTGAAACTTCCTTACACGTGGGTCAGGAAGTAGTGCAGGTAATCCCATAATTGAAAGGTTGGTGGTTCAAATCCAGCTCTGTTAAAGTTTTTTCAGAGCAGACTATGTATCGTCAGGACAACGGAATAATTTAACTTGGTACCATGGACTGCAACCCCGCTGAGAAAACTTAAAATCTTTACTGCAGAAGGTTGCTTTAAAATTTAAAATGATGTCAAAATGTCATTTTTTTTACAGTGTAGTTCCTTGTGCACATAAAAATGTTTTCTTTTTCTTTTGCTCAAAACAAATAAATGATTGAAATGAAATATTGCGATAGTTTGCCAAATCGATATGTTGTCGCACTCCTACTTCAGAATTTTTCGAACATCACAGACTCAGAATATTGCAATTAATGTGGTCAGACATGATACGAGACATCAGCACTACATGTTTTCTGTATTTTCGGGCTCTTAGAAAATGATATGAGTCAGATTTTCAGACAGATACAAGGAGTGAATATGTCACTGACAGCTGTAATTACCAAACATCGATCAGACTCTATCACTTATGATATAGACATGACTCTTCTGCTCTTACTCCACATCTTGGAAATGTCACAGCAGGAAACTACATCACACCATCTATCTTTATATTTAGTCTTTCAACTTGGACTGATAGGGAAGGTGTGCATCTTCATATTCTGGAGTTTTTGCCTCCATTTCAGCTCCAGCATCTTTAAGTCTTAAAGGAAATTGATGTAATGCAATGCAATGTCGTCTAAAGTGACACACACATTACTTATGAACAGAAATGTGCTAAACATATAATACATGCACCTTGTAACATCCAGTAATATTCATGCAACAACCTTCCCTAGCACCCACACACACACACACACACACACACACACACAAATAAAATGCACTGTCACGGTTTCTTAGTCGATTACTGATGCTGTTTATTTCAAAGGGTTGCACGCACACACACAAACACACCTCCAGATACGAAAATAATCGAGTCTGAATGTGATTAATGACACATGTTGTACAACTTATCTGAAATTCTGATTTGGATAACTTGAAAGTGCCTGAATGCTAATCATCTGAATTACATCTAGAGGTGAGACGTTAAAATTGCTGAAACACTGTCTGAATGCACAGAAGAACCCGCAGGGAGGCATGTGTTCATTTAAATGCACATTACTTGAGGAGCTACACGAGTTGGTGTACGCATGTGTGCCAGTGATGAAAACCCCACTCTGACGTCTTTCATCTCGTCTCTCTCTCTCTCTCTCAGCCTCGTTCTCACACCGCCGTGATGAATGGATGGAAAGAACGAGGGAGGTGGTTCGAGAGACAAAAACACAGAGACCTTTGAATGGAAAAGAGGAGTCACTAAGGGAAGAGGGGTATGTAGAAACGGAAAGACGCACAGCTTTCAAGCATACGAGATAAAAATAACTTAGAGCCAGGAAGAGAAGAAGACCACTCACCATCGATTTGTCCATGCATATATGTATGTGACAGCACGGTATCAAAGCTCAGAGGAGAACCGAGGGGAGAGTCATGTTTTGAGCGTCCAAAAATAAGGAAAAAGAATCCAAAAGCATTCACCCACACTGTACACAGAAGGATGAAAACTAACCACAAATCTACTGGCAGTTAAAAGACACAGCAGCGTGTCTAAAAAGCCTACGTCTTTTAAAGTAAAACAAACAGGTGGCTACCCGTAATAGCATGGCAGACAAGTGCGCAAAACCACAAGAAAAACAGATAAAAGTTAAGGAAACTAAGCCAAACTAACATAATAAACACTGTCCATCTGCTCAAGCTCCACGGTGACAAATTGGGCTTGTTACTCAGGCTAGTTATTTTCTCTCCATATTAAACCACATTTGGCACAAACGTCTTCACTGAAATGGTTTAGGACAAATCTGGGACTCTGGGTTATGGCCAAATCGCTGCATTGCATAGAGAGATTTGAAGCGGCTTAGTCAGCTGCAGACAATGCGCTGCAGTGGCATCATGACACAGATAAACAAAGCGTCAGTGGGTCACTACTAGTTTGTGCGACAATGCAGGCAGACGAAGTGTGTGTTGGCTTTACTGGGAGATAAATGACCACACAGCAGGAAAAAAGCCCAACATACTCAGGCCTAATGAATTCCCTTTGCTTTCTTTGCAACTGAAATAGAAATAAAATATCTGTAGTTTTATTGCCGTCTTCTATTGTTGGACATTTTGTGCATCTTCTTCAGTGGTTCCCAACCTTTTTGGCTTGTGAGCCCATTTTAACATCACTAATTTCTGGCGACCCCACACATTCATTTTTGCTAAAATTAATTTGTTTCTGATCATGTAATAATTTGCTATACTATACTGTAAATAAACATTAATTTTAGATGACATTTAGGCTATACAGGGCCGTTCCTAGCTTCTTGGGGGCCCTAAGCAAGATGCTGTATGGGGGCCACTAGTTTGTCAAACTATAATGAAGAGGTTCCTAAACCCTTTAGATGGTCTAATATGATGCCACAGTCTATTACACTTGATGAGCAAAACAGACGATAATGTAAAGCGCTTTGGGTGCCTTGAAAAGCACTATAGAAATTTAATGCATTATTATTAACAATATTATTATTATTACATTAAAATTAAACATCTTAAATTGAGCCACTGAGGCAAGTTAAATTGATAAAAAAAAAACAACAACTATACTACAAAGACAATCCTCTATATGTCAATAAATAAAACACATTTGGAGTGTTTATAAAAATGTTTTACTTTAAATAAGAAAATACAACAAGCACTGAGATAACTTCTTTCTGATGCAATTACAGTGTTTGTTTTGTTTAATACTCTTGCTAACGGGGATGGTAGGTGGGTAGCTGTCAATCTTTCCCATCATACCTGTCGGCGGTCCGCTACATCTCTAACTGTGTGACAGTGAGGTTCAATGAATATGACCTAGTAATGTCACAAAAACAGCTAATTATTGCAGATTAATTTATTTATATCCTACATTTTTTTAAAGTATATAATGGATGTAATAAACACATGAGATAACTACAGAAAAAAACAGGACATTTTAATTCTCCTCAGATGAGGCTGAACATGCAGCTTTGGGGGCCCTACGCATTCGCCTAGTTCGCCTTTAGCAAGAAACAGCCCTGAGGCTATATAATTTATATTATTATGGACAGAGGCTGAAAAGCCAGGTGTAGATTACTGCACAAAGTGAGAATTAGATTTTCCTTGGTCAGGATATGTACAGTCAGTCCTGCTTGTATTTACAATTAATACTGAACAAACAATAACTCAAACTATGAATTATATAAGAGCTGCAGCATCTGAAACCGACCACAGTGAACATGTGACAGATAAACAGAACCACAGTGCTTCAGTTTCACACTCACAGTTTGTCATGTCTGTTATGGATTGTGATTCCGATTGAATTCCGACCCCAAGGTTGAAAAACACTAATCTACTCCATCATTTCCGCACAAAAACCTACCTCAATGAAAGAAGAACGTCATATTTTTCAAATACGTATGCTATGGTACATGGACTGAAACATCTTCATTTTTAAGTGAAGGCCAGAACCAGAACACGTTTATAAATGACGCTACTTTATACTCTATTACATTCCTGTAAAGTGTGAGTCATTTCCCAGGTTTTCTTCACACCATTATATTCTTTATTATGTTGTTTTCAATGGCAGGTGGTGGAATGTGAAAACAGCGGTTATGAATTTGTGTGCAGGGTCAAACTTTTAAGATTTGGGTCATTGGTAATGCTAGTCACATACCTTTTGATTTTATTACTTGATTCATGTTCACCTACAGTACAGTGTTTTTGTTTTTTCAGGTAAAAATAAACTGTTCCTCGTAGTCGATGTATACCTAAGTGACAAACTTCCACCTGTCATCTGTTTGGATTAGATGCTCTATCTCAAAGGCAGCTGAATAGCCAAGTCATATTTGGGATCGTAATTAATTAAAGTAAAATCCTTGTTTAAAATACAGAGGTGAAGGTGTCTAAACAATGGTGTAATGGACTGGAAAACACATTACCTCAGACATGTAGAGCAGGTTAATCAAAAGCATCTAGATCTCACTTGGGACAACTTGACAACTCTGTGAAAATGATCTGATCACAAATGGAAAGAAAAGTGCAACAATTCTGAGTGGTTATTGCAGTCTTTCTCAAATAGGGGTACACGTAGAGGCATTTGGAAGAAGCCCGGGGGTACTTGAAACTTTTTGGAAAATACAAAAAATAAGTAAATAATAACGAATAACAAAAATAAATGATGAAAATTAATGTTGAAATATAAAACACACTAAAGCTTTGGTAACATTTTAAGAATGAGATGAGTTTATTTGAGTAATTAAGTAATTATTTTTTGTTGATGAAAGGTTCATTTATTCATCAAGGACCAATTCATTTACTTTTCTTATCAATGAAAAAGGGCACTTTTCGGTTTATATTTCGCAAAATCTATTTATTAAGATTTGTTAATTTTAATACATTACAGTTAAATACATGTTGTTTGTTTACAAAGTTTTGAATATTAAACACAAACACCTTTGGCACAGGAACAAATTTTGCCTCATTTTCTTTAATCAAAAATGTTGAAGCGAGAGTCGGGGGTACTTGGCTAAAAAAAAATATACTGCAGGGGGTACTTGGCTTCACTGTAAAAAGTTTCTGGGTTATGGGAACCATAAAATGCATCATTGGCTGAATCTTTAATCCTCCAATAAGGACCAAATACGCACTCATTTTACGACGCATTCACATAGAAATGGATGCAATACACTTAAAAACAACTTAAATTTAACATAAACTACAGGACAAGGGACGAGTATTATATCATAGACATTTAAACATTACAATACTTCTTATTTTCAGTGCTTTGGTCAACTGTTTTATGAATTAACTCGCACTAGAGTTAGTAGAACCCATAATCAACTAACAATCGTACCTTTAAACCAAACCTGTCTAAGTTCAGACTAATGACATTGAAACTCGATAAAAAGAAAAAAAAAAATCTCTTCATTAAATATTAAAAACAGCAGTCTGATTTCTGCCAGTCATTCATTATCCATTCCTTCAGGGCTGCATCCAAACTCTATTTAATGCTACTGGAACCAAGCAGAGCTGGATATTGACTGTATATTTACATGCCATGTTCCGACTGCATGTTTCGAACGTGCTGTTGCTATAAACAGCAGGTCTTTATGAAACTGTCAGTGTATCTGCACATGGCCACGAGGGTCTGAAACATTTATTACACTTGATGGTTAAAGTAATTCACGCTGACAGCTGACCAAGCAGACTAATTTGAACAGGAAAGCCTTTTCTGTCTATTGTGTGATGTAGAGGTAGAACTGGTGGTGGGGAAACTAATTTACTCAGAGGCTTGGTCTGGGCTTGGATGAGAGTTTCATTAAGACACTAATGCAGCTAAGGAAATATGACTGCAATGGAAAAATACTCCGCAGACTCCGTATACTAGTGCTACCCAAAGCTTCATTTAAGATGCCAAATATATCAAGGATGCAGACACCCTTCTCGTGCATCTGTGCTGCTGCCTCCTCGCATATCTTCTTCCTTTCTTGCTTTTTTTTTTTGTCTCTCCGCTCTTTCCCCTTTCTACTCTGTATCTGATTTGCTGGGTACTACAAAAAAAAAAAAAAAAAACAAGAAACGCCTCACTGTTTCAGGAACCCAGTGCTGACTGATAGAAATATCTGATTGGGAGGCAGAAAGATAGATAACAGGGAAAACATGGGCACTGGAATGTCCTACTGACATTCTCTCTCTCTACATTCTCCTTTAATGTCTCTTTATCAGGCCTCCCTATAACTGACATGGGAGAGGTGAGCTCAAAGAAGGGTTTAGTATTTCCTCCACTTATCTTTCCCGTCCCATCATCCCTTGCTTTTTTTTTTTTTTTTTTTTTTTTTACATTTGTCATCAATGTGGTCCCACTCTTCTTCCCTCTTGCCTTTGCTTTATCCTTATGATCAAGCAGAACATCATCCCTCCATTTCTTTCTCCCTTGTCTTCTTTTCTCATTATGTCCATTCTTCAGATGCGGCATATAGTAAACACCCTGCAGGATCCTATCTGTCTAGCAAAATGCTTTCTAGCAGAGAGATGAAAGGCATGCAGAGCTGACTGGAAATCAGGGGCTATCTGTTATCTAATTGGCTGACATGGAGAGCTGTCTGTGGATTTTAGTTACCGGGGAGAACAGGGAGATAATGGCACCGTGTCAGCAACTTCTGGCACTGCAGGGACCAGAAGATGGTAGAAGATAATGTGGGCAGTCGGGTACAAGTAAATATTTTACTACAGTTTGGAAATTTTACTCACAGATGTTCTGACAATGAAGATAAATGACTAGAATGACTGACACTGGGATAGGTGGGAAAATACGGACCCTCGACTGCCCGAACTGGCCTCGTCTCGTGAATTTTTCTGACCTGTGTTAATATTAAAAGCTGTTTATTGTAATTCTTCACTGTGCATATGGCTTTTGCAACAACTGGTGCTTGATTGACAGCTAGAAGAGCCCTCTGATGATAGAATCCTGCTGATTGGAGTGATTCATGGTGGGTGTGTTGGTTCAAGTACTGCAATCTAGCCTGATTGTGTCACACTGACACCTGCACCTTCCCACTCCCCCTCCTCCTTTTTTTTTTCCCACTGATGTTCATTTTGGCATTTCTGTAGCAGATTCCAAAGTCGGCGTCTGCTTTCTTCATATGAGTTTGATGCGTTCATTTCTGAAACGAACACATTAAAGGAGGAAAACCCTGAATTAGAATGTAGCGAGACCCTTATGCTGCATTGGTAGGCTGTCTAATTTGCCTTTTTTTTTTTTTTTTTTTACTCCGCTGTGTAAAAACATTTCTGCTTCTTTGCCTGCCAGCTGTGTATGTTCTGCCTGTCAAGACTGCTGAGTTTGTTTAGCTCAGCTTGTCTCCATGTCACTGAGTATAAGTGTAACCTTCTATAAATGTTCTGATAAATCTTTGACTCCAATAAAATAGGACAGTAGTCTGTTTGCAGTCTCATAAAACCAGATCTCTGCGCTTTGTTTTCGCTCTGTCACTGCTGGAGATACATGTGACACCATCCACGGTCATCCTGGTATAGGCGTAAAGGTTTTCTGGGTTGTTTAGCTGGTTCTTTAAATGAATCACCCATATCATGCGCATATGAGGAAGCAAGTTGTGGTATTAAAATGAATAAATCCCCATAAAAGAAGAAGTGTGTCTGTCCAAACCTGACACTTTGAGTGTGTAGTTGCAGCTCAGAGGCTATTGTTCTTTCAGGTAGTAAAGAAGATTTCCAAAACAGAAACAAGCAGATAATGGAAGGTAGGAAAATGAAAATTCTGCCACAATGCAACTGGAATAATAGCGATTATTCTGGCAGAATACATCCTTTGAGACTGGTCTGTTTGCACTGTTAAAGTCTGCAAATCGATCACTGTGCTCCTTTGTAATCTCTGAAGTTTGCAGTATCTAATGCCTGGTTCAGACTGTACATTAGTTTTGTCTCTTAGGTCAGTCACTGATTAGCAGCTTAGAGACATAAATTCTTACCATGTCGTGCCAGAGAGACAAGAAAGCTGCACCCTGATCAATCATAGCTTTCACATCTTGATGATTTATGTCATGTATTTGGAAAGGAAGTCACAACTGACCAATTTATAGAAGCAAAAATAAAAACAAATAGAGTTCAAAGCAGTGTGCATGATACTGGTAAGAAATAAAGACCATTAAAAAGTATCATCAAAAATAAGGTGAAGGAAAAAAAACTTCTACCATGTGAGTCTTTCTGTCAGGATTTTGTGAAGCTTCCCTGATGTAGCATCAGGTGTCGTCAACTCCGATGCACAAGATAAAGCTATTGATCGTCACAGTCCATTTGATGTTTACAACATGATCTGATATCTGACATGTGCTGCTCATAATCGGAATGATATGCAATCTGATACAAATACAGGATCTGTTTATTTTCAGAGGAAGGTAAAACATTAATATCTGTACTATTGTAGAACTGTATGGTAATTTAACAATGATCTCCTTTTTAGTGATGTTGATGACTAAACTGGTTTATGCTTTATGAAAACAAGCAATAAACCTATATTACATACAGAATTATTACAGTAGGTTTAACATTTAAAGACCTAGAATTATTTCTGTGGTGAGCCCCAAATGAATTTTTTCTCTACATTCAACCTTTTTTCCGATGTAATTTATCACCAGTTATTATAATATTATCTTCTACGTTTTGCACTTTTCATCAAAGCTCTGACTGAATTCAAAGGTTACTGTATAAAATTGGAGACAACTTAAGAAAACCTGCCTTTTTCAGCAAAACATAATATTAAATAAAAAAAGGCATTGACAATAACTGTCATTTCATCACATCAAAATATGTGGTTTTATGGATCAATAAATATTGTTGAAGACTACAGTGTTTCCGCATTCACTACAGAGCCTCTGAACGTCCAAATGGATCATATCTAACGAACTAACGAAAGTGAAACTCAACATGCTTTCAACGTCCGACTCCTGGCTTCTGTGCCTCTATTATACAGCGGACCTTACATGAAATTTTCGCAACTTCTGACCTGTATCCACTGGACCCCCTCCACTGCTCTATGGCCTCCCAAAAAATGCTGTGCTCCATGAATTTTTCATGTTTACCCCCCCCTCCCTTTACGGCACCCCAGGATCTGGATACCCAGTCAGAAAGCGCCCTAAGACTGCTGAAATTTCACAATTTGTCAGAGTTTGTGATAAAAGAAAAGATGCTGAATAATACTGAGACCTCCAAGCTCATGCGTAGTCTAGTGGGAAAATGGGTGTTTTTTAGCAGGTCCGACAAAAAGCTACGAGGAACGGAAATGCACAAACACACAGGTGGAGGAGCACACAAAGTTCAGGGCTCATTAAACCCCAGTCACACAGCAGCTCCGAGGTCAAATACGCTGCAACTCACAGCAGAAGCATCCTGACTGAGATGAGCCACGTGGGTGTGCAGGCAGGCAGGCATCTGAAAGCTTATAACCTGCTTTCCTGTGCTGGTGCAGTCTGATTTTACGCTGGCACATTTGAGGAAAAATACACTGATGTGAGCTTCATCTGTTGCTCTACATTCCTGAATTCCTACAACCCATTAACTACCCAACCACAGTTCATTTTAAAGATGGAAAAAACATCAAACGCTGAAATCACAGAAAATCTTTCTTTGCTTCTCTACTCGCTCCCAGTCATCTCGTCATTTTTTTTTTTTTTCTCCAACCCTTTTTCATCTTTGTTTCATCTCTTTCTCTCCTATACTTCGCCATTATCTGCAGCGTTTGTGTACTGGGAAAACACTTTAACAACATCAGCACAGGTGATCATGTTGATGGTGTGTGTGTGTGTGTGTATAAGACAGAATGGAGAGAAAGCCATAAAGCCTGGTTTTTCCTCGGCTTGCACACATTAAAGTTTTATTAGAAAAAAAAAAAAACGAGTTGTCAGATAGAGAAAGCATGTGTTGAGGTTGTCCTGAGAATGAGGCTGGGGGGTTTTAGTAGGAGAAAGACATGAAAACCACCGCTCTATAGTCACAGTACCCACACAGAAACACACCGCTGCAAAATAGCAAGGGAATACATCTGACATTTCACTAAATCCATTCGTTAATGACACCTTCAGCAACTAAACAGAGGGTAAATACAAGGAAAACAGCTGAAAACACACCTACAAATACACATGGGAAAAAATGAAGCAACTTCAGCAGCACCTGGAAAACCACAAATAACCTTTAGATAAATGATGTCAAAATATTAACATATTCTGACATGAACTGCAGAGAATATTCTGTCCCTGCTCGTGTGTTTGTTGAATTGTTACTGCTTTTCTTTTTCTTGCTGAAAGCTGCTAAAGGTGGATGACTTACTACAACATTTAAAGCATTACTAATGGGCACTGTGGCAGCTTAGAGGAATAGAACAGACTGCGGCAGTGTTTTGAGCCCACAACACAACTGTAATCAAGCTGCTGGCAGAGCAGAACTGCATCCAACTCAGACCACAGCGGCTGCTTCATTGGTATCCTTTCAGGGATTTATATGTGGCAAGGATTGTTGAATTATTTTCCAAAAATGTTAGAGCTTACACACCTGGGATATGTGTCCCTGTGGATCTGCAACAAAAGACAAAAAAAAAACGGTACTTGTTCCTAATGTTAGTTTAGTTTAATCAACTTTATTGATAGCATTACTGATGAAAATGTAACCAAAATGAAAATACTGAATGGAATCCCAGTTATGCTTTAGAAGTAAAATAATGGTGGACAGATGGACGGACAGACTTCCAGAAATGCTGACTGCTGTATTTTCTATTCTACAACAATCACCATTTCTGTTTGGAATACCTACCAGACGTGATTTGTCTATAGTCAATATGTCGGATCAGACTGTCAGCGCTTTTTCTCTAAAAGTCTCTTGTAAGACAGAAGTGTAGTGGGTTTTGCATTCACTCAGCCTTCGGGAAATAGTTTGTTAATTTAATGCACTGCAAGGATTGTATTTTTCCTTTCGATTATCTTAAAAGTAATTAAATGTGGCATCTTTTTAACCAGCGATGTTTTCAATTGCAATGCATTGGCAAAATGTTGACCAAATAAGTAGTCATTGTGTCATTTTTGACATGTGCATTCCATCCAAACCCCCAAAAAAAACCCTGAAAAATCAAGGAGTGGATAAATCACAAGTATATACCATTTAATTTTATGGCCTGTACTTAACATATTCAGCAGTTGGATGGAAACAGTGCCTTTAAAGGGTCATATTATATCTAAACCCACTTTTATTAGTCTTTGGTTCATTTATTTGTGTATTTGGACCCTAATAGTTCAAAACGTTTGAATTTGAACC
>JAPTYQ010000019.1:5330720-5340939 GCA_029814465.1 Ostorhinchus cyanosoma
CCTGAAGTGGCTCATTTGCATTTAAAGGGCCAGTGCTCAAAACAACCTTTCTGGTGTCATTACTCAGAAATAGGGTTCACGATAGATCTGTGGAGTTGAATTAATGAAGAATTCAGACCCAAGAATAGCATTGACAATTTATGTAGACCACAGGGAAATGTTTGAAAATGCATAATTCCATAATCTCTTAACACATCTTGTAAGAGCATTCAATGTTAATTTGATTAACCCAGCACTTTTTGTGTTATAAATGTATCTGCCATTGGGTGTAGTGCAATAATACTTGTTTACTATGCTCTATACTGATTAGATGCTGGCTCAGCTATCTCTTGAGTGATGCCAATCTGCTGTCTGGACACATGATAATGGTATTACACAATGCATTTGATTATGTTTATGTATTTTATTTTTTATCTATTGTTGCATTTACTTTCTTCTCTTTGTAAACCTGAATAGATGAGATGTGGGGTTTGGGACTGGGGCTCATATTGTATGTCTATATTTATTTTCTGTAGCTCTTGTTTAAATTTCAAATAAATATATGGCACAAAAAAAGCTCAATTCCATAAAAAAAAGAACAATATCACTCGTTTAAAAGTAGAAATACTACACATTGCCTCTTTAAGAGAATTGCTCCTATTTCTATTATCCGCCCTCAACTTTGCCTTAGCTTCTCGGCTTTAGTTTGTGGGAAGCTGAGGATGTGCTGTGGGCTCAGAGTATACTCACACCTCTGGCCCGGTGGGAACTTACCCTTCTGCTGACACTGATAGGAAGCAATACAACTCTGGCTTTAAGATACCGACATGGCAACATGGTGGGGGAGAGAGATGTGAAAGCATGGCACAGCTGAGGCATAGTGTGTCAACAGAGAACGAGATTAGTAGTGCTATCCCTAGGCGTTCGCTCAGCTGGTGTGTGCGAACTGACTCCTGGCTCTCATGTATCTGTGTGTGTTCTCAGCGAGGGGTTTTTTGGTTTCTTTGACTGACACAGACAGAGAGTTTAGGGAGTCCCTCTCCCTCCCACAGCACAGCTAAGAAGCCCTAAAGCTCCTTAGCTCAGGCTCTGCCACTTGTTTGATGAAAGAACATAATTTTCCCTTCTTTTTTTTTTTTTTAAAACTAAAAACACTGTGAGATAAAACAATTAAAAAAAAAATCCAATCTGGTGTCATCCTTCACAACTCACACACTCCGGCTTTGTTTTGTCTTTGTTGTGGGTTATTTGGTTCGAAACAAAACTGAACACCTTTATCCCTTTAAGCGATCATACCGCACTCACACTGTGTGGGCCAACAGAGGTATTCAAAGGCATTTTCAGGTTGAGAGGAGCCTTAAGAGGAGTCAGCAGTTGTGAAAGTCTGGAGAATATGAACCACATGGGCGCGTTGGGCCCTGGGCCAGTCATGACAGAGCGCAGACTGGCATAGACTGGCACCAGCTCACTCCACATGCACACATACTGCTTAGAAAGTAAACAACCTTTTGCTTCTTGTTGTAGATAAGCCAGACCCACACGTACATGTTGAAATCATCTGCCGCATATGTTTACCACTGTAGTGTTTCCCAGCTCACAGCTATCTTCAGTATAATAAATTAGAATAATTATCAACATGACTATCGCATAAACTCAGAGAACCAGACATGAGCAGTGTGTGTTTCACTGTGGGTGGCCACTGGTGAGGAAACACATAGCATGTAAATGTGCTTTAAGAGCAGTCGGCCTAAGATGTTCAGTGGAGTGGCTGCAGATGCTGAAGTCCTATGCGTGTGTTGATGTATGTGCATGTGCATGTTTCTGTGCTTCGATACACTTTCCATCAGATTAAGCTGCTAAGCCTTTCCTATACAGTTCTACCGAAGGCTTGGTCCCTAATGGTTTGGCCTCCCCTTTAGGATCACATTGGGCAAATTCAACATCCGCTAAATTTAACCTCAGCAACATTCCTTCAGTGTTTTCACATTTACAAGTCACGCACATGTGAAAACCCTCTGTACATTTCTTTAATTGTCTATTTATGTGTTCTTTTAATTTGCTTTTCGCTCCTAAATGTGCAGTTACTTAGTTCTGACCACTTGAAGGAAGTAAACATCAGCCTTGACACCAGTGGCCACATGCAGTACTACAGCAAAAAAAACTCTTAAAGCGGTAATATATGGAGGAGGATTAGGGCCACAGGAAAAAATATGAATAAAAATTAAGGTCCAATATATTTATATATCCTCCTGAGACCCAGCAATGAATTCATGTCCTCTGTAGTGGACAAGAGTTTCACAGCTTTACTTTAAAAAAAAGTCCACTGAAAAGGACATTGTAGAAAAATACATTTAAAATAAGAAATGTATCTGAAAAAACTGTTGCATCATGCTGTTTCAATGTAAAGTGATTATTCAATGTGAAATGTGGAAAGCGTTGACTTGCTGGGTCTCAGGAGGTTATATTTTTTTAATTATTCTGTGAAAAAAGTCAGAATTCTGACTTTAATCTCAGAACTCTGACTTTAAACTCAGAATTTTAACTTTTTTCTCAGAACTTTGGCTTTAATCTCAGAATTCTGACTTTTTTCTCTTAATAATAATAATAATAATAATAACATTAGACCTTAATTTTTTTCCCAATGGCCCTAATCTTCTTCTGTACTAATTGGTGTGTCTTCATGAAAAAAATTGATGTAAATATAAACCCATAGGGATATCCCTCTGCTCCCACATGACTAACCAGCACAGATGGACACATGAACATCCCCCATAGTACAGTGCTGCAGGATGCCAGTATTGGACATTTCTAATTCCCTCTGTTTTATCCAGTTAACTTCCTTCAGTGCTTATTACAATTGTCTTTTTAGAACTCTGCATTAAAAGTAATGAGATGGACCTTTTCATTTTATGCAACTGACTCAGTTTCTTCAGGCAGAGGGTTCTAATTTTTCCCAGGTTAACAAGAGGGATTTACTTTGGCCCTTTTATTAGCAAGGCAGATGACATCCAATCACTATTAATCAGCTATAACTGCGAACAATGTAGATGTTATTCTTTTTGTAATATGGAAATGGACCCCACCGTCACCTAATGACAGCTGGGATAGGCTCCGGCACTTTCAACCCTTTTGAGGACTAAGCAGGTTTTACAGTGAATGAATAATATGGAAATAAGATGGAGCGATCGCATGAAATACATCACCATCGAACAGCACTTTCAAAACTTTTCTACTCAGCCAACAAAATAGATTCAATATTAAAACACCCATGAAACATATATGAGTATATGATGGAATACTGAAATGATTTGGTTCAGAAGAGGATGGATGGATGGATGGATGGATGGATGGATGGATGGATGGATGGATGGATGGATGGATGGATGGATGGATGGATAGGAATAAGATGACAATGCACCTTGCAAATATTAGACTGGATTGCTGTATCATAGATGTAATTCAACTAAACTAAACTAGTACTAATACTAGTACTAGAACTAAACTGTAGTTTGGTGAGTATATTTTAGCATCTGATCATATTAAAGGGTTTGGTTTCAGTCTGTGTTAACTTGGAGAGATTATAAGATATTTTTTTGCTGCTGGTGAAGATAGAATGACAAAGGCCTAATCCCATTTCACCCCATGCCCCCCCACACCCCTTCAACCCCTATTTTGCAAGGGGTAGCGGTTGAAATATTCCCCTATGAAATGCGACAACCCTTCAAGACCTGTTGCGTCATCAGCGGTCATCGATGCCTCTATAAAAACATGCAACAACTTGAAAGAAAGTATTCCCCATGTCGTCAGCAGCTGTAACCTCCTCTGCTTTGAGCATCTTTTCGTAGCAATCAACCACAAACCACAGAAATGCGGTCTGTATTCCATTGAAACGGCATTACACGGATGATCAAATGATTAAGTTATTTGCGAAGAAAATACGTACATTTGTGTGTTTCTTTCATCACACTGCTGTACTTTTTAGCTGTGTTTTCCTCCGTCTTGCCGATGATTTGAACAGAATTATGATACATTTCTCATACCCCTCTGTTTCTAGTGTGATCCTGAAAAATCTCCGTTTCGAGGACCGAACAGCCCTTCCCCTCTGACTCATCGAGAATCAGGACACCCCTTCCAGTGAATGCACGAAATTGAGTGGGAGGTGTAAGGGGGAGGGGCCAAGAGGTGAATTGGGATTGGGCCAAAGACTACCCCGAAGTCCATCAATTGCAGGTCTGGCATCTGAACTCAGGCATGCACTGAGTCTGATTTCAACACATGCTTTAGAGTTATTTAGAGAGTAAAGCCATGTCTGGGTTCATTACAAAACTCTGGGACAAATTAGTGGACCGCAATCAAGATAATAATCAGAATAGTGCAGCTGTATGTAGAAGAATAAGTAAGGTTTGCTTCATCCAGATGTTGTCAATACTGTAATAAGATTGGAATACAATCATTAAAAATCAGAGTTTCTGGTCAGATACCATGAAAAAAAAGTCATCACACACTATCTCAGCCTCCAGAAAGCAGAAGAAACCAGAGGAAAACTTATAGTTTGGTTGTAACTCGCCCGCATCTTGTAATAAGAAGTGAGAAAGTCACGATTCAGACCATGGATCATGACTCTATTTCAAGAGATGTGATCTTTTGCCAGATTGTCCATCCCTATAAGACTGTTTTGCATGAGCTAAATCTTCTCAACAGAAAGCCAGAAAACATTTTGATGTGAGCGCCAATGAACAACTTTGCGTCAGAAAGAACAGATGCCATTTTTGAGCTCTTCTAATACATCCATGGTAAACAAGTATCTAATAGATTAGACACTTGTTTTATTCACAAATTGAGCAGAAAAAAAAAATAGCAGTAACATAGTGAATATCAGCCAAACATTACAAATAATCTTGGATTTGTTCTGTTCACCTCCAACTTTGAACTGTTGCTTCTGGAAACAATGATGATGATGAGACCAAATACAGCAAACTTAAAAATATTCCAGTATGATAAACCAAAACAATAGGCTGACAAATACTTTGGTGAAAGTAGGGCGATAAATCCAGGCCTGTGGATTCAGCACAACAAGGAGTCATGTCTGCTTTGACTTATGAGGTTACAAAACAGACATCACAGTCACGGCTCTTGCGGATAAAGTGCAACAGGCGTTCTGCCCTCACATGGCAAAAACACTTGAGTCATTATTTGAGTCACTAAAAGATCAGTTCAGAACAAATCCTTTCAGTGTCATCAGTGTGGCACAAATCCTATGATTGTACTGTCGCCGATTGTAATATTTCAACTCTGATTCACTAATTACGCTCTCATACGAATTTAGATTTAGAAATAATCCCAAAAATATCACAAGGTTCAAGCTTAAAAAGTGCTTTTTAGCTGCTTTTTTTTTTTTTTTCCCTGAAAAGCTGATATTTCACGGATGCGGTTTCATCAGACAGTGTCAATTTGCAAATCACACATCACAGCATCGTTACAGTGAATGCTCCTAACAGCCTCAAGCGTGTGAGCCGGAATGACTCACCTCTCCACACCTCCAAGGAAATCACAGTGACACACAGGGAAACACATACAAACACAGACACACACATACAGCTGGACACCGGTCACTAATGTGGGTCAGCCGTATCTCGAAGGACAGCGTGAGTATGTGTGAACAGCAATATGCCCTTTAACCTAAGCATGCATGGAGCGTTCTTATTGTTAGCAATCGCAGCCCACACAGTGTGTCACCAAGTAAACATGTTAAAGGAATGGGTTGCCTTTCTAATGTTGTGTAGCTGTGGTTAGCCAGTCAACCATGGACGATGCTCTGTGGCAGGCAAGCCGAGCGGTGACCAAGACTAACTGTGAATGCATGCAGACCGTAAAAAAGCCGAGATGAGAGACGAGGAGGGGAGGAGGGGTGTTGGGGGTGTGGGGGCTGCACTGGAGAGGGATGTAGAGGAGGAGGGTTAGTAAGCAAAGCAAAGAGATGCACGACGAATGCATGCAGATCGCTAAGAAGCAACCGAGCAAAAGCTGCATATATGATCGCATAAAACAACAACCATCCTTCACTTCTTTCCCCCTCTCTACTCACTGTCTGCTTAGGGTATTTACTACAGTATGTGTAACCCTATGCATATGCGCACATGTGCATACTCCAGCTGAAAGACATTAGTCAGGCCAGCAGGGAAATTTACTGAAATCTGGCCCAGATAACAAATGCTTCAGAGGAGGGGGGGTGGGGGGTGGGGGGGTCAACAGAGAACTCGGGTGTAGAGAGACATACAAGACAGAGATGATGAGGCGGCAAGAACGAAGACAGATTTCCTCTCTGTGTTTGTACATATGCACACATGTATATGCTTGTGTGCACGTAATTCCTTGCAGCATCTGATTATCAAACAGATGCTAAAGATCCCAAAGCTAAGAGTAGAAAAAACCAAACAAACAAACAGCAGCACAGGGAGATGGATGATAACAGCAAGATTAATCTCAGTATGTCTGGAATGTATGTAAACTACTGGATGTTGGGTTTTGGAATGTGAATTAAATGTCCATAATGGATGAAAATTAACTGTAGTTGGAATGTTAATAGTTGGCACAGCGACAGGAAAAGGGGAATTCAAAAACAAAGAAGATGGGGAAATGTGATAAGAGAGTGGGAAAAAAAGAAACAAATAAGAGGAGAGTGAAATACAAAAGTGCAGACCACACCATCCTTCTCTTACCTCTGCAGCTGTGTGAGGTATCCTTTAGGGAAAAAAAATCTAGTGGAGAGGAAACTTCAGTCTAGCGGCGAAGCTACAGATCCCCACTTTGTAGGTTTTTTCCAGAGTTATGTACAGTACTTCTATCTTTACCTATCAGTCAAGAGCAAACTGTTAGGTCCAGTAGCACTGTGTCTACCTGTGTGGGTTGTGTAAATATATCCTAGATGGTGATGAATTGTGGTGAGTGAAAGGAGAGTACTACGCCACAGGGCAGGCAGCCCGGCTGAAACAGGAGAGCTGGGAGAGTAGAGAGCAGACTGAGTAGGATGGGAGAGTTACTGCTTCCTAACATCAGAGCGGCTGAGCTGGATACACCCACCTCCTCAGCATGCATCAAATAGGAGTCGCACAGATGCTTAAAAGCATGCAAAAGAGAGAGAGAGAGAGAGAGAGAGAGAGAGAGAGGAGACTCCCCATGTATGAGCAGCCAAAGATGTAATCTCATTTGATATATGCACATATGCATGCAGGGTTATGCCCACATGCACACACTCATAACAAACCTCATTAACTCTCTTTCACTGAAAGACACTCACACACATTTGCACACAAAAATGAGTCTCTTGACTAAACAGAGCCTGTGTGAGATGTCTGCCGGGGGTTTTCAGTGAAAATAAATAAACTAGCTGAAGGGATGGCAGAGTAAATACCAGCTTTGGAGCAAAAACAGCCCGTATGAGTTTAATTCAAAGCTCAGGGTGAGTTTCTAATAGGATGAAGTGCTAAACTGTGGATTGATTCAGTACTCCCCCAGAAAAGATTGATCTGAGGAGGTCATATATGACAAAAAAGAATGAAGAACAACAAACGATGTGTGCCAAACATTGGTTAATGTTGCATATTTGTAAAATATTTGATATGTCTTCTTTTTTTAACCTCCTTCAATGGAACAAACTAGTAGTTTGAAGCTTTATCATCTGTGACTTGTTATTTGTTTGGCCTTGAGGGCTCTGCACTTACTTAATTTGTGTTTTTACTTTGTCTGTAAAAACACTGTATTCATTTTAAAGATGTTATAGAAATAAAATTATTATTATTGTACTAAACAACGCTTTATTAACCACATTTTGGAAAGCAGTTACATGACAAGGGGCTCACTAAAAGATAATCCTTCATTTCAAATGTTGGAAAACATGAGCATCAATAAATGAAGAACCATTTGAATGTTTTTGTAAATGTAATACACTAGAACCTTGCATGTTAGACAAAGTTCTGAGGATTTTCTGCTTTTGACAGTCATGTAAATTATAGATTTTTCTACCAGCACGCTAATCTATTAAAGTAATTAATGTTAATGTTTTAGAGAGCCATGATGATGGGTTAATGTGTAATGTCTTAATCTGTAGGAATGTGATTTACCCCTGATCTGCAGACAGAGACTAAAGAAGGAGGAGAACAAAGTATAGCATACATAAAGGGGTTTGTTGTTGAGGGCTAAACTGTAGTAGACTGAAGGACATGCTTCTCATTCTTGAAGTGCACCATTGCCTGTCGCTCAACATGCCTTCATTTTCCCTCCTGTGTCCCTCTTTCTGGGGGAGACGGCGAGCGGAGGCTGGAGAGGGTGTTTCGTGTCATGGGCCGGGGCTTTCAGATGCCTCAACACCCACCTCTGCTAGTCCGGCCGTGAGAGCGTGTGCCTCCCTAGGACAAAGCCGGCCTTGATAAAGACCAATTCCTCTGCTCGGTGCATGGAAACTGGTGCTCATTACTACTGCAGGTTAGGGGTTAAATTCTTGTTGGATGGGCCAGTAGGTGGAATATCTTTGAAATGTTATAATGCAACAAAGTGTGCATTTTCTTTTTTTGTTTTCTATTTACTAATCCATAAAAATTGTTCACAAGAATGGGAGTAAATTTAAAGGACTGTCTCATTTTTCACGTTTCAAGTTGTCAGGTGTCCTTGTTCACTATATGGCCACGTCAGTCTTGTTGTATCTCGTGTGTAATGTAATATTCAATCCAATCTATGTCGCACAGATATTCAGGTTACTCTAAAAAGAATGCACCAGTTGATAAAAACATGAAGTCTACTTTTAACTCTGGTTTGGTTTCAGGCAGCCTCTCTGCCATAGCTCCTTATTAAATCCCAATGAATCACCTGATGGGATTACACGGAATCTATTTTATTATTAAGCACTGTTATAAACCCATTAGACTGAAATATGATGTTCTGATACAGTACACTCAGTGAACTAAAAATAGCCTACACAGATGGAGATTACAGATGATATTTACTGATGTTTGCAGGGGAAAGTGATGGTGAAAACATGTTGTGGCTTCATTCATCCTGACTGGGAATGAAGAAAACAACCCCAAAGGAAGTCACATTATAACCCCCCCACCCCCTCATCCATGCACTATCTTCTGTCTCAGCATCATTACTGCAACATCACTTGATCCAAAAGCCTGGGAAAACCTGAGTGGATTGTGGAAAGCTACAGCTCATGCCCATCGATGCATCTTTGCTGCTGACCAAGCATCTCCTCTGCAGCAGCATCAGGAGGCTCGTCCTGCATCCACTACGTACCATCGCACTGACAAACGCTTATTCTGGCAAAAGGGGAAACGACACACCTGTCATTTTTACGCTGCATCCAGCATCTGCGATCCTCCCCTTATCGTAAAACACACGCCTGCAGCATCACTCAGCCTCAATAACACACAAACACACCGCAACTGATGTCATAACACCAAACGAAGCAGACTCAGATCGGCTGCAACTGAGTGAAAACAGAGGAAATGTTCATAGTGTCTTACCGTTAAAATCGGGGAAGGAAAGCCTCTGCTGACTGTCAGAGGAGGAGATGCTCTAGTGAAGGAGGGAATGATGCTCAACACTTTCAACTCCATTTACTCGGACGATGTCGCCCCCTGCTGGTGAAATGCGGTAAGATGACGCATTTTAACTCGTCTTTGGTGACGAACTGTTTAATTCACTGATGTTTATTTATCCAAAATGTGTTTCTGTAAATATACTGAACGGACTGGATACAAAATGTTGACGAATAAACATCCCAAACCCGTTTTTCTGAGACGACTTCCGGGTAAATAAGGCTCCTCTGAGCTCAACTGCAAAGACGGATTTTCGGTTAATTTTCAAAAGAAAAGTCAGTCGTTCATTTGATGAACTATCGGAAATTGTTTTTCTAATCAGGAACAGTAAAACAAACAAACAAAAAAAGCCTTAAAGCAGGTAAAATAAAATATAGTAAGTACTGTATTGAGGAAAAAAAAAACATACCAAATTTAACAATATACAGAAATGAAACTATAAAATAAAGGGACTTTTTATTTAACTGAAGGAGATTTTTAAAAAGATGACAAAACACATAAATATACCCATATATATACTGAATAACTTTACACAAATTTCCACACCTGTATATACCATACCATATATATATACCACCACCCATGTTCACAATAGTAAATAATATATCTGTATATACACTCACATAAATATACACTAACATATG